>JAVLVB010000702.1:928517-944778 GCA_032876305.1 Orestias chungarensis | reverse complement strand
TGGAAGCTGTGAGACTCTCAAACACACGCAAGGACTATTAGAACTGAAAATCACTTTCTCATTTAACCGGCACTGTTCACTTTAATATCACACTTCAAAATGTCACTTTAAAATGTCACTGTAATGGTTCACTTTAATGTTTCACTTTAAACTGTCCCTTTAAAATGTAAATTAATATGTCACTTGCACTCCGAATTTTGATTGCTGCTATGTCCGAAGTACTATACTGTAGATTCCGTGTCCATATTGTATATTCTGTGGAGTCAAATCATATTTCTCGTATAGTTCTTTATAATTTATAAATTATTATATATTTGCATTCCGATCCTCAATGCTGCTATGTCCGAAGTCCCATATTGTAGATTCTGTGTAGCTCAAATCCTAGTCTCGCATAGTTCTTATATTCTTATATTTTATTACATTATTTAAATTTCTATCAGGGTGTAAACTGGACCGGGGGATTAGAATTTCGTCCCACCTCATGAACCACATGTGATGTGATGACAAATAAAGATTCCTTGATTCCTTGATTCCTTGATCTTATACATTTGCATGATCTCAACACTCCCTCTGTCCTCTACTAGCAAATGTTATTATGTCCACACTGGATTTCTAACCAAAATAATGTATAAGCACAGCCCCAACTCATGTATTTTTAAAAGTAGTTTAAGAATTAACAGCTAAAGTGAATAGAAGTCATCTTGGAAAACAGTGTTTCTCTTTAATCTGGCTTGAATGATTAGTTTTCTCCCAAATGTGTTCACCTGGTAGAGGTACAAAACAAAATCCACTACATAGTCAAGCACAGGAGCAATCTTTAAAAATGAGTATCATCTTGTAAAGTACGTGACAGCAATTAAATGCTCCATCACCATTTGAGCGATTGAGATGTGCAATAATGTGCTGCGCTAACATTATTTATATTCAATTCATGAACAGAAAGTTCTTAGGAACAGAGAGAATGAGTCCTGTCAAACTTCAAAGGAAACCAAGGTGAAAGCCACATAAATACTAGTTAAGAAAGGTGAACCAAAAAATATAATTATAAACTTTGATACAGGTCTTGGTCTGGTGCTCGCAAAGCAGGTAAACCAATAATCCGATTAATGTGTTGACAGACAGACACACAGTCAGACAGACAGACAGACAGACATACAGACAGACAGACAGACAGACAGACAGACAGACAGACAGACAGACAGACAGACTTATAGATAGATAGATAGATAGATAGATAGATAGATAGATAGATAGATAGATAGATAGATAGATAGATAGATAGATAGATAGATAGATAGATAGATAGACAGACTGTGTCAAATGTGTGTGAACAGGGGGGAGTGTCTTCTAGTTGAGTTTTCTTTTTTCTGTCAGTCTTTATTACAAGACTGCACAAATTCCTCTGACACAACACAGAGACGCTGGGAGAGTACAATCCTGACTCTGTCCATTAGAAAAACATGGATTTTCTGGAGCAAATACTCATCTCACTGGGAGCAGCGGTTGCCGTCTACTATGGAGCAAAGCTGGTGGTCTTTAGTAGAATGTTTTTTCCTAAATGGTGCTTTCCTCTGTCAAAAACCTTCTTCACCTCTTTGGGAGAATGGGCAGGTGAGATCTTTTTTTCACATTTGGACTAAAATGTGCATATATTTTGTATTTATGAGTTACGCAGTTACATGGTAAATGAGCACTCTGGCATATGTGAGTTGCTTAAAGTCACCAGAGAGTCTTGAATTTGTTGGAGCAAAACTGTTGCGGAAAGGAGGTCACCTCGCTCAGACTTGTTTGCACCTATTCCTGTCACACAGGACTGCACTTGTGCAACAATTTAGGAGAGAAAACATTTCCTTAATTTGCTTCAGAAGTTTTTTATAAATATCGTGGCAACAACAAAAAATATCAAGCATAAATATTCAAGCTAATTTCTCAACTATAAACTGACAAGTTTTAAAGTATGTTACTTTCAGTTAAACACAACAGAAAGCACTGTTTCAGCCCTCAGACCACGGCTACCTTTTAAATCCTCCTTCCAAAGCCACAGCAGCCAAACAAAGCCAAGTGATTTAACATTGGCAGCTTCTGAAGAGGTTATTTGTTTCCCACAGTGCAAGAGAGGGTCTTGTAAGACCGATGTAGCATGCTGGCCTGATCTCTCTTTCTAATGAACAATCTCATTCCGTTCTAGTACAGAAGAAAAACCTCCAGAACAGTATGTTCTAGGCAGAACAAACCTCTGCATTCAATCCCATTTTTTCTACTTAAAGCTACATTAGCATACGTTGGTATTCCACTTTTAAACAGATGCATGTATCCCAGAGCATTTATTGACTCATTTATCGGTACAACACCTTGCAAACTTAATCCCCTAAACTAAAAAAATAATAATAACAGTAGAACTTATCTCAATCTTGTTTTAGTTTTAGACATTTGATTCGGCAATTCTTAAACAGATATACTTTGACCCAAACCACAAATTATTACATGATTTATGTGTATTTCTGGTAAATGGGCCAGATTTGGCCATCAAATAGGGCACACAGGTCAGGCACCTTGTTGGTCCTTGAGCACCTCTTCTTTTTGGATACTCCATAGGAGATTGACATAAAGTACCATTTGTTAACATTGGTTAGTGTTGGTTACTATTCACCCCAGTTCTACGTCTCAGATTTATTGCTACAATTTCATAGTCTAATCAGCTCTGTCCCTGCTAAACAAGGGCACATCTACAGCATCATAAGGCAACCGCTATGTGTTTGCTTCATCATTAACTCTGACTTGTTTCCCTGCTTCATCTCTTGACAATAAATTCACATTGCCTGTTTCAGAATTGTTTGTAGATCTTGTTATGATACGAAAAAATGTGCAGTACTCAAAGAGGTACTGATAATTTAGCAAACCGGTGTAACCAGCTTTTTTTGTCCTGCTGCCAACCCGTTGACAGACCGTCTCCATCTATTATGAAGCAGCACATGAGAACTGTGGGAGAAATTCCTGATTGCAAGAGCTTTCTAAAGTCATTACCGGACACAAGACAATTGAAAAGCACTGATCTCGGGCCAAAAAAACTTTTATCTTAGTTCAGCTTCCTGAGAATTTAACTCCATGTTTTTTGATAATATTTTATAAAGTGTAAAACAACTTGTAATGCGATTGTCTAATTGTAAAAAAAAAAACAGTTAGTTATTGCTATTATAACATTGTTTCTATGTTTGCTCTCTTGCTCTATTTTAAAAAAATATGTGCTTTTGTTGAGAAAGAAGCTAATTTCCATGAACTCGAGTTCGAACCTCAGTTTACATATTGAATTTCCCATAAACCGGTAAAACAATAAAACCTTTTATTGTGTTTTTGTCTCTTTTTGAATGACTAAAGAAACTACAAAAGGAGTAAGTTTGTCAAAAGTATTTGCTCACTTTACTTAAATCACAAAAGAACCATTAATTCAATTTAAGAATGTCTTCATGAGAATTTATTTTTCTTATATTTTTAAGCACATTTATGAACCCATTGCATGGGTGACATTATATTATTTACACATAGTTATTTACTTACGTATTGACTTGCTTACTTACTAACTCACTCACTCACTCATTTATTTACATACTTGTTTACTTACTTACTTACTTACTTGCTTACTTACTTACTTATTTATTTAGTTACTCACTCACCCACTTACTTATTTACATACTTGTTTACTTACTTGCTTACTTACTTATTTACTTACTTATTTAGTTACTCACTCACCCACTTACTTATTTACATACCTGTTTACTTACTTAATTACTTATTTACTTACTTACTAACTCACTCACTCATTTATTTACATACTTGTTTACTTACTTGCTTACTTACTTTCTTACTTATTTACTTATTTATGTACTTAGTTACTCACTCACTCACCCACTTACTTATTTACATACTTGTTTACTTAATTACTTGCTTGCTTACTTATTTACTTACTTATTTATTTACTTAGTTACTCACTCATACTTATCTACCTATTTATTTCGTTTTTTTTATTCAGTCAATCATTTATTCTGTTCTTTCGTGTGTCCTTCATTCATTCCTTTCTGTCTCAGCAGTTGTTTTGTTTTTCTGCAGCATATTGTGATATTCTGATGAATATTCTGATGAGATATGTTTTTATTATACTTTTTTTTGTTTCTCTGCAGTTTTTAGAGAAACAGCTATTCACTTACTGTAACATCTCACTTTAGGGTCCTAAAGGTATTACAAAAAAAAAAAAACATCTAAACGGAAAACCTGATTTTTGCCTTCTGCCAGCAGTTCAATCATGTTCAGAAAATAAATTTAGCAATCACCAGGATGTCATATTCAAAGCATGGCTTCACCATATGTTTGAATATAAACAAAAGAAAACCTCTAAGCCCACAGTGTTGCTGAAAGATGGATAGCTTCAGCTTAACCTTTCAAGGGAGCATTATTGCCATCAAATGAACAAAGCAGAGAAATGAAACTGCAATAATTACCTCCCATGTCTTTTTGCTGTACTAAATAACATGTTCAGGAAAAACTAAATGCATTTTCACTTTGTATACATAGTTAAATTGTTTAAAACCATTTGCCAATTTGTAACACAGTCAGGAAAAATATAAAAACGATGCAATGACCCCCCAACACAAATAATTTCTGCCTAAGTATTTTAGTAAAAAAGCATAACTAGGCTTTTTTGCTAAAATACTTAGGCAGAAATTATTGCAACACACTAGAAACAGATGGAACATTTTGGAATAAAGTCGGAAAGGTATCTCTATGTATAATAATTAATCCAGAAAAAATATTTTTTAAATAATTTCTGTCTGTGTGAATTATGTAAATCAATTTGCTTTTGGAAGAAAAAAAAAAAGTTTTTGGGAAGAAAAAAAAAATATACATATATATAATTATTTATATTTAAATACATATTGTTTCAATCGTGTATCAGAGCCAACGGGGAGTGTTGTGAGCGCTTGGAAACGAGCAGTTTCTGCCTGTTCTTTATCAGCTGTGGGACGTGCTGTTTTAGCACAGTGTGTAAGAACAAAATGGGCTGCAACCAGTGAAAACAAACATAAACGCAGGCAATCCTGAATTTGGTATGACACAGCGCAGGAGGATGTTTGCCGCACCCCTGTTGTTGACACTGTAAAGCGCGGCAGGTGACTGAAACTAAAGATCTGACTCATGTTTTCTCTCTTTCAGTGGTCACTGGTGCTTCAGAAGGTATAGGGAGAGCCTATGCATTTGCAGTGAGTGGTCGCTCAAACAGTGCCATACACATTTTATTGTGTTTGAAATTGCGACTCAAAGATGTTTACCTTTTATTCGATCTATGATTTTTTTAATATCTGATTCATGTACTGTTTCTCAGCTTGCTGAGCAAGGAATGAATGTTGTCATCATGAGTCGAACTAAAGAAACGCTGGACAAGGTGGCACAGGAGATAAGTATGCTGCTTGATTGTTTTACGGTTGCAAAACATCAACAAAATGCATGTCTATTCATTTGCTGCCCGTTGTTGAGAGCAATGACAACATTTTGTATCTTTCAGGTGACACCACAGGACAGAGGGCGAAGGTGATAGTGGTAGACTTCAGTGTTGAGAATGTCTTCAGTAAAATAGAGGAAGAGCTAAAAGACCTTGATGTCGGGGTTTTAGGTCAGACATTCACATTTCATCAGCAAATATTCAAAACCTAAATTGCCTAATTAGTAGTAAGATGATTATGTAGAAAAGTGTCCGGTACCAACATAACCTATTTCTGTTTTACCCTGTGACCCAGTTAACAATGTTGGAATGCTCCCCACCTACATCCCCTGTAAATTTCTCGACTCTGAGGAGCTGGAAAAGGTCAGTGGTCCTTTACAAGCTTTTGCATGAAAAAAAATGTTACTTTTAAGAGCTTACTAGATAGCCTCTGCAAATTAACATGCCTGTACTGTTCTAAATGCATCATTTCCAATGTGGCTTTTTCAAATCATTAATCCGGTTGTATATGAAAAGGGTGTCAAAACTAAAACTGAGACGGTGAGTCATTGCCTTTCTATCCAAATGCATAACCGGAACATCTCAATAAGCCAGTTTATTATCCTGATTAAGTAAAAAATGTAAAACCAAGTACTTTTGAAATACTTGCAGGGAACAAAAACCCAAATTCTGTTGCTCCAAAAATTTGCTGAAATGAGATGAATAAAACGTCACCCTGCTTAAGAGTTCAGGTAGCCCCAGGTTCCTTTAAGCACAACCTTCAGTAATGTTATTTGTGACCTCTTTCATTTGCCTCTTGGTTACATATCCATAAATTATACGTTACGTTTAAGTGAGAAGGGATTTACGCTAATCAAATTCATTTGCAGTTGATAAGTCCTGTTGTAAAACTAAATCAGCATCACAATAAAGCTCGTCTCCTCAGGGAAGCATGAAGAGCTTCCTGTGTTGATACTCTACTGCAAAGTGAAGCAACACCACCAGAAGACATGGCTCGCTAAATCTCCACTTGGTGGAAATTCCAGACTAAATATCAAACAACTTGGATCCACTCAGTCTCCAATCACCAGTTGATTGACATGAAAATGAAAAACAACACCGTCTCTAAATTTGAAGATGCTCAACACAAAGGATTTAACAGCTGTAGCCCAGTTCCTGTATGTAACTGTGCAGTTGTTGTCAACATCCCTTTAAACTCTTGAACAAACTTTACTAAACTTTCCATTCACCTGTTTGTGGAGTGTAAGCTGTATAAAGACAAAGTGGCCCTTTAATTCTTTCTTTCTTACAAAAAATCAGACCAAGCTTTTCTCATTTAGGTCAGTTAGGACCTAAACTTAATTTCATTCAATTTCAGAATGTGATCGTGACATGCTAGAAAAAGCCAATTCTATTAAGCTCTAGTTCACAGAGCAGTGTAAATAATTTGCGTGAAGCACAACTGCAAATAAAGATTGTGAAGATTTTTCATGATGAAAGAATATGGAAAGCAATATCCGAGACGTTTATTTCAGAATGAAGACAAATTTTGTGATCCAATCACTTCACATAAAGTTAGTTTGAGTTTACATTCTCATAATAAAATACATTCTCCGATTTTAAGATGCCTTACTTAAAAATGTACATACCATTTTCTTTTCTGCCTCCTTGTTTTATAGACAAGACAAAAAAATTGATATTTTTAAATGTTTCAGAAGTGTTTCACCTGAGAGTTTTTTTTTTTCATTTAAAAAATGTAATTCTTTTCTAAAACAAATTGTAAAAGTATTGATTTCAATATTAAATATTCTAAAAGGGAGTTTGAAGTATGAGAACACTTGCTGAAACCATTGTTCATTTGAATTTTCAGACGATAACGAAAGTGCTAAACTGCAATGTGAAAACCTTGTGCAAGGTAAGAGTTTCAGCAATGCAAGGATTTAGATACATATAGAAATAATTGAACTTTTATTTCACTGACAGGGTTCTTACATTCCCATCTGTTTTTATTTGTCTACAGATGTGCAAAATAATCCTCCCAGGCATGGAGAACAGGTCTTCTAACCATGTTTTCTTCATTAGATGTAATGTTTCATGTTATATAATAATATGCTGTTTAGTGTAGTCTAACTTTTCTACAAATATATTTGCAGTTGCTGATTTTTTTTTTCTTTTTGCTCGGCAGGAGAAAAGGGGTAATCATCAACGTTGCTTCGGGAATTGCTACCTTTCCCTTCCCACTGTATACTCTTTATGCTGCATCAAAGGTACTGTAAAATTGCTCATCCAAGAGGTTTTACTGTTTCCAATTGGATCATTGTTAATTTTCGCATTAATGTTGGCGTCTTAAGGTCTTTGTGGAAAGATTTTCTCAAGGTCTCCAAGCAGAATACAAAGACAGAGGGATTATCATACAGGTACAATAATAGTTTTTCAGATTACATCTGACAGACATTTGAACACAAATAGGCTGAAAGTATTTGCTATGAACCCCAGAGTAATTCTGAGTGTTTTTTAAGGCCGTGGCTCCATTCGGGGTCTCCACTCGGATGGCGAATTTCCAAAAAACAAATATTGTGACTCTGCTGCCAGAAGACTTCGTACACAGATCGCTGCAGTACCTCAGAGCCGGAGACAAAACCAATGGAAGCATCTGCCACACACTCCTGGTAAAAAACAATTTACTCTAGTTTGTCATGATACTGAATCACAGTTCATGTCAAAAATTATCAAACGCCTTGAACTTTCTACACTTTGTCACCTTCAAGCACCACCTTTAATAAAGTTTAGTTGCAAAGTACGAGAAAATTGATATATGCTTTTGAAAATACTTTATGCAAATATAAAAGTGGTGGCAAGCTCTATTACTCTGACATCTCTAAACAAGATTTGGTGCAACCAAATGTCTTCTTACTCAAAAAATCCAGGTGTTATCTGAAGGCCTGCGGTTTTGTTAGAGAACATAAGTGAACAAGCAACACTATTAAGACCAAAGGAAGAACCGAACAGGTCCGGCAGAAAGTTAAGGAGGAAAGTAAAGCATAGTTATGTAATCAAATGGTATTTCAAGCTTTACACATTTAACAATACACAGTTTAATCCAAAACCTAATGTAGAAAAGCCAGCAGTAAAGTAAAAGTCAAGAAAGGAGAGGATCATTCAAAGAAGCAGAGAAGAGAGAGAATCATGATAATTTAGGAGGAGTTGTGGAAATCTGGGGTTTAGGAGGGAAAGTCTGGTATTAACGGCAAGTTGCGCAATCCATAAATTCTGTGTTTATATAAAGTTGGGATGGAAGCCATTGTACAGGGTAAAAGATTGGAAAGGTCATCATCACAGGGGCACAAAGGTAAACTATACATGCACACACTTACAACCAAGCAATATTTAGAGTAATCAAATAATCTAATAGACCGATGTGTGGACTGTGGAGTAAATGTTGAGAACCCGAGCATGCAGAAGGAAAAGATTCCTTATAGAAAAACCCCAGGCCAGAACCAATGACCTTGGTGCAAGGCAATAGTGCTGGTAACTTCCCCACCATGGACTGCTCCAGCAGGAGAACCAAAACAGGAAGAAGTGGGGTGGAATGATCTAGATCAGAGCATATTTAAGTGTAAGAAATGACCAGTTGGTTCGCCAGCAAGACAAATCATGTATGTTTTTTAACAGATTAAATCACAAGTAAATCCATAGACGATGGTTGAAATGTGATAAATTGCTGAAAAAGTTGAAGAGTTTGTACAAGGCACTGCATGCTGGGAAACTGAGTAATCCTAACAGCTTTCTCTGTTTGTTGTTCATTCAGGCCTGGTTGCTGCAGTCCATTCCCCTTAAGCTTCTTTATGCTGAGTTTGTGCTACAAAAGTTACAGGACTATGTTAAAGAGAAAACGGCTCAGCAGGTAAAAAGTTGTGTGTAACACAAACAAACAAAAAAAGATGTTATGAGCAAATAAGAGAAGAGTGTGACTCAAATTTCAAGTATGAAACCGGTCCATTTTGAACAAAAGAAGGAGTTGGAAGAAGATTTCAGTTTCTTTCAAATTTATATATTCACGCTTAAAGTTATAGATTTCTATGATTTCTTTTTTGATTTTGCTGAATATATAAAATAATTACTAATAACTGAAACTCAACATACAAATATCTGGCTTTATATTGTCATTGTACAAAGGTTTAAAACACTTTCTCATCATAATTTCTGTTTTTTACATCATTGGTTTTATATACATGTTTAATCCACTATGTTGTAATTCAAGAAAACAAATGTTATATAAATGTAACTGACAAAAGATATATAGGATATATTTGTCATTATTTGTCATATTGAATTTTCAGTTCTGTGTAACCCACCATTGCTGTGTTGACCATATAAATACTTCATATCCTGAGCTTAGAAGACCCTGGTAATTTTTATCTGATTTTAATTTGTATCTTGTTTTCTTGCTGTATACTCTTCTAAATCTGTCTTTTAATCTGAAAAAGTATTATTTTTCCTGATTAAACAACAGTTAGATAAATTAAAGAAAACATTCAGTTAAAAAAATTTGAACATGTTTATCGCCAATAAACCTTTGAGGCACAGTAACTTTTTGAAGTTTTTAAATTGCACTTCACAACCATTTGCAGAATTATAGTAATAACATAAACACGTATAAAACAATATAAAAGTTAGGACACCCTGTCCTCCAATCATCTAAGTGTTTTGCTGAAATACTTTTAGTGAGGCTTCCTGTAACTGTGAACCAGTGTCTGTTCCCAACTCCCCACCTTCAGCTGTGAGATACTTTGGTCATTAAACCTAATATCGTGTATAATCCAGTTCCAACATTCTCATACAGAAAATGTTTAAACTGGATGACCTAACTCCAAATTTAAATATTTGAATATCTCTTGTGAACATTACTCCAAAAGACATAACCTTTCTGGTCTTTTGTCTACTATTTTTTCAAAGGTTAAAAGGTTTTCGTCTTGCATATCTCCCATTTAAGTCGAATATTTGCGTTTTTTTGCGGTAATTTGTTTCCAATGAGAAGTTCTTTGTTAAATTCTTCTTTTTCTTTTTTTCTTTTTTTTTTACATTTGACAAAAAAGTGAAACGCCTTGTATTGATTTTCCTATGTATGTTTATTAATCTGATAAAATTTTATATTAAACATTTTATCCGTCCATATGTGTTGAACAAACACATGGCTTGTGGGTCCTAATTGTTTTCCGCATGTTTGCATAATGACATCTTGTTATCATAAATCCTAAAGAAGATGAATCATTTACGAGTCCGGTGTCTTACTCTCTACCTAAATGTATTCACCTCGCACAAAACTATGCATAGTCAAAGAGAATGAGGCTTTGACAGCCTGCTGCGAATGCTAATGATGTACACTGATAAAACTGCAGAGATGTCCCCTAATTTGTACGCATGGGCAGCTTCACGCTGCCGTTTGTGCTGCGAGAAATGTCAGAAATCATAAGAGGGGAGCTTGTTTGGACAGCCATGATGTACGATCCTCCCCTGTCAGAGATAGCGAGGTGATGGGAGAAGAAAAGGGAGACGGTCAGAGTGAACCGAGATTAGCTCATCCATGCCTGCTCTCAGGGCCGGCCCAAGCCTCCATGGGGCCCTAAGCAGAATTTGATTTTGGGGCCCTCTATTTTAGACAATGTTGATGTTGATCCTTCACACACCTACAATAAACTCAATGCAGCTGTAGCAGTGATGTTTACCTTCTATTGACAGCCTGACATGTCTTTACACATGTATGCGTTACATGTTTAAATTATGCTATCTCTAAAGTTTAAATAATCAGAAACATAAGTAATACCGATCCTTAATGGTAACACATCTAGCTACAGGAGTGACCTGGGTTTAATTTAGTTAAAATTCCATCATTTTGGTTAAATAAAAAGTGCAACAGCAATGTGCATTGCAAGAACAACAAAAACATGCAACACTTAGACATATAAAAATAAAAAACTCAATTGTACAAAAACAGAAAAGTTCTCCTTAATAGGCAGTGACCCTCTGATCACATACTCAGTCCTCTCTAAATCTGAAAGGAAAGAAGGCCACTCAGCTAGGTCAACTGGCCTAGCTGATGATGGTGATCCATGGTGAGAAGTGGACGTTGAGATGGAGGTAGCTGAGGAAGTAAACAAAGAAAACAATGACTAAGAAACAACAACCAAGAAGGACATCATGTTACAGTTTTGGACAGAATTATTAATCTCAGAATGTTCAGCAGTACAATGTGCAATTAATTCACCAGGTAGATCAACTGTGGTTACAGTCACAGTGGGGACAGTGGGCACACAGGATGGGGGTATGAGCTTTAGAGAGGATGGAGATAGATGGACCTAAGATAAAAACAACAACAAAAGCATGCCATGTTAGATGTAATGTAATACTTGAAAAATAATGTTGCTTGCTTCATAATATTAAAAAATAAAACTGAATAAGATAATTTATCAATAGTAAATGGTGTTTTGCTGTTAATTTACCAGCAGTGATGGCATAGTTACTTTTTAAAAGTAACTTTAATCGGATTACTGACTACTCCTAGAAAAAGTAACTGAGTTAGATTACTGATTACCTGATTTGGAAATTAACTAAGTTACATCAAAAGTAACTTTATTAGTTATTTTCAGCAGCTGTTGATAACTGCCCTCCACCACCTCAATATAAAAATAACATTGAGGTTTACCAAAACGTAGTTTATTGGAAGTGTATTTTAATGGAACAACAACAATGTATTTCCTGAAAGCTGAACTGAAAACATACTTAATATACACATCAAAAAATTGTCTTTCTTGACTTCACTTAAATACATTTAACAAAAAATAAAATTTTCTTCAATTTATTAAACAAAGGTAGTTTAAAAAAAATATATAATAAAGATGAAGTCTTTCTTCATTAACACTGTAATGACAAAACTTAACATTGAACTTGTTCACAGCACTGGAGCAGAAAGGAGTGGATTTAACAAAGCCGTTCAAATATAATACCACATTTCGGCTGACCTGTCCTCTTTTGTAACTCTGGGCTAGTCTTATGTTGTAATCCCAATTTATGAGTGAAACAGTGGAGTGGGACAGGTAAACCAGTGGTTGTACCTCATTAACAATAGTTTTTCAAACCTCCTGTCAGAAAGTTTATTTGTTCTAGGTATGAGCACCAAACCTCCGAGACTACAAAGCCGCTCTACGGGAGCACTTGATGGGGTTGGAGTGTTATACTTCAAGAAAATGTTCTTAATTTTTGGAAATCGATGCAGAATTTCAAGGTCATAAGCTGACCTCAGGTAGTTCATGACTTTCTGTTCTGCAGAGTAGGTTTCCTCTTGCTGTGGCTCAAAAGTGAAAATGTCCATCTCACCTTTGCTGACAGTTGTGGGGCTCTGCGTTACAGGAGCAACTTTGCGGCACTCTGCTACCAGAAGCTCTTTCACTCGTTCCCTCCTCCCTGCGTCTCTCAGCCATCGATGTTTGAATTTCGGACAACTGACAGCTGCGAGAAGGGCCTCTTTGTCATCCATCACACCAGCAAAACGAGTCTTGGTAGCCTGAAAATATAATTGATACGTTTTGATACCTAGTATTTATTATGTAATTGAATTACTTGTAAATCATGTCTTATGTGGGATTTATATAATGGATAAAATTCTGTTTTAGGATTTTTATTGACATACAATGTACAAAAATAGTATGCTGTAAAATATTTTAACTAGCTTATGGAATATAGCACCTGTACAATAGCATCTGGAAGGCCTGCAGTCATTCTGGAGAGTGAATCTTCCAGAGTCATGGTCTTCTGCATCAGAATTTCAAGTGTGGGTAGTAAAGTCCCATAAGGACAGTCACTTTGTAAAATGTCCAGAGCTGCAGTCAGGGGCTTCATGGTGGTTCATTACTCATTCAGGAACTGGTACTCTCGATCTATGAAGCACTTACCTCCTAGGTTGCTACATAGCATATTCAGATCCCTCCTGGGAATTTCTGCAACTGTATTTACAGCACCAAAAAATGAATTCCACCTTGTGGATGTTGGTACCAGGAGCTTTCTTTTGCTGACTTCCTCCACTGCTTCTGATTCAAGGATAGATCTGCTGGATTTGGTTAATAACGTTGTGCATTTTGCTATGCTGCTTCTATAAATGGCCTTGCTTTCTGCATGGGACGTTAAATATTTCTCTACATCACTTATGGAAACTATGTTGATGGTGTGTGAGGCACGCCTGTGGAGCGGTGGTAGAGACAGTTGGCCATCATCTTCATTCCCAGCTGAGAGGATTTTTGTCAGATTCAAAAAGCTGGCATCATCTTGATGTGCCCTGGTTGACTCTTCCTCAGTCTCATCATCGGACAAAATTAGATCCATTCTCTGTCACTTTGGCAACTACTTTGTTGAGTAGTCCATATGAAGATTGGATGTTTTTGATTTCTGCACCAATGACATCGTATGTGTGTCTGCCGCGGATCCTCCTACATGCTAAAGCAGCCTTGTTGCGCTCTAATGACGCTCTATGGATCCAGTGGAGCGTTACTCCCATATAGCTTTTGTTATTAGCAGTCCAAATATCCGCAGTAGTTGACACAAAATCAATCTCATTCAGCGCGGCCTTCAGATTTCTCTCCATCTCTGCATATTCTTTTTCCAGATATGCCGAAAAGGCTCCTCTGTGAGGCACTTCGGAATTAACGGTGGTGGGGATTCGATTTATAATGGCGCGAAATGCAGGCAAGTCAACAGTGCTCAGTGGCATCATTTATTCAACTACATACCGACCGATCAACTGTTTTAGCTCTTGCTCACTTACTGGTTTCGCACCAAAGTTGAGCTTTTGTTGTTTGAGTGCTGGGGTACCTCCTGTGGCAGCTCTCTGTGTCGAGTCACCTGGCGGGACTTCAATAAGCTTGACTGTCCCGTGCTGCGACTCCAAATGTTTCTTTAAATGTGAAGTTCTGTTTTTGAAGGTGGATAGGACTTTCTGACCAGCACAGAGAGTACAGCGAACCTTTACATTGTTGTCCTTCGCTGACAGAAACTCAAAATAGTTCCTGTATTTCCGGCTACTAAATGTGTACCTGTCTCCTTCCTCCATGGTTTACATTTCTGTCATTGAGTAATATCACAGTTGCTGATAAGGTGAATTGTCCGGACGTCACTCCCCGAGACTCATAGAGGAAATAAAAATAAAAAGTGACACAAAAGTAACGCACAGGGATTTGGAAAAAGTAATTTTAATCTAATTACTGGATTTAAAATAGAAACCCATTAGATTCCTCGTTACTGAAAATAGTCCTACCTGGTAAGCAGTGATGTCAGTAACGCGTTACTGACATCACTGCTTACCAGGTAGATTATCTGTGGTTGCAGACACGGGGGACAGTGGACACACACGATGGGGTAGCTGTCGAGGATGGAGATGGACCTAAGATAAAAAAAACAACAACAAAAGTTAGCCATGTATATACATACATATTAATGAGATACATTGACTAACAAGTGTCCCTTTGGATGCAGATCTTACACTTGGAAATTCTATATACTGTATGGAGACTCTTTCCCTCACCTGATGGATTGCCCACAGTTACGTTTGATGACTGGCACTGGACTGATTCTGTGCCTCTAAAGTACTTTAACAGAGCTTTTGCGAAGTTTTACAGAACTTATAAGTTGATATAAAAATAAAAAAACGTCAAGACCCCCAATTTAACATGTTCGCCGCCAACCCAAGTACCACCCCCCCCTCTTTAGTGTCGACATTACTGTTTGCTATTAAACTAAAAAAGAAAATACACAAAGCTCACCCAAGAAGCAACTCAATAAAAGTTATAGATACACAAACTCTAACATGTTAATGTGATTTAAGTTACTGTTAAGAAATTAACTTCTCTCGTTTTTAACTAACTAAAAACCCACAAACCAGCTAGCTAATTACTTTTTAATTTTAATTTTTATTTAGTTTATTAGCCAGGTAAAACCCCATTGAGAATCTCTTTGATAAACATTAGCCTACCATGCAAGCCAGGATTCAAACATACCTTTATCTCGGCATTTCTTCTCTTCTTCTTTCTTCTTTTTTCTTTTCTCTGCCCCTGACGGATATGTCCTTTTCTGCGACATTGTTTCGCCTAACCACCTGTGTTTTCGATGCGCGTGAGGCGGGAGCCAGCGTAAAGATTTTTTTCTTGGCAGTAGGCTCCGGGTTATGGAAAGCCATTTCATTCCAGATAAAATAAATACATGTGGGGGATATCAATTTATTTCATGAAATATTTATTTATCTAATTTTTAAATGAAACTGCTTTCCATACAGTTGAGCGAAGCTTCTTCAGCTCCAGAGCAGAGGCAGTAAGAATCACTAGGTTTACACCAGCAGCACTCTGCTGAAATTGTGTTTTTGTACAATAATATATTTATCACCAATTCTGCATGGACCAAAAATAAAAAAAAATAAAAATAATAAGGCATAAGCGAACTGTCGCTTAGTTCGCTTATGCCTTGGGCGGGCTCTGCCTGCTCTGACTGAAACTACTGTAAATGTCACCTTCACAAAGGAGGATGGTCTTACTTTGGCCTACATGACCTAAATGTCATGTCGGGTTTTTAGGTTTTCCGACCCACAAAGGCAGAGACACTCAGAAGGTACAGTTATGTTGTTTATTGAAGGAGGGTGGTGACTCAGGCAGGGGTTGGGTCCAGCGGTGACTCGGAGAGGGCAGTCGTGTCGGGGGCGTGCGATCGGCAGTGAGTGGCGGAAGTGAGCGGGAGGCTTGACGCAGGATACCG
>JAVLVB010000702.1:889012-925576 GCA_032876305.1 Orestias chungarensis | reverse complement strand
CTGGCACTGAGGTCTAGTGTTACCGTAGCAAAGGCAACACTCAGGCGCCGAATAGTGGATCCACACTCCTCTTATACTGCTCTGCTCATCAGTGCCAACCCGAAACACCTGGGAACCACGGGACTCCATCCTGGAGCCCCGTCACAGCAACCCCCGTGGCCACCTAGGGAACAGCACAAAATGACTCAACCTGACACTAAATGAATTGATTTTAAGCCGTAGCAGTCAATTGTCATGATGTTTAGGCTTCTGACCCACATAAACAAAGAACTCTCAGGAGAACAGTTATAATGAATTTTATTGTTGTATAATTGGGGTGTAATCCGGCAGCGGGAGACATCGGGGAGCGGTGATGTTCGGCAGGATGGGGGTGAGATCCGGTAACGGGAGAAAGCGGGGGACAGTGATGTTCGGCATGACAGCAAGGACAGCGGGGAACGGCAGGAAGCACGGAGCGCAACATACAACTTTATTAGAAATTGTTTGGGGTTTATGACAATTTTAATCGACACAAGACGGAAGTGTAAGAAGAAAAAAAAAGCCGAAAAATTTGCTGGTGAAGAAATATGAAGGGGAAAAGAATAAAGGGGAGAGAGAGAATGATAGAGAGAAATGCAAACAACACCCAAAGAAAAAAAAAATACAAAACTTAAAATTGGGTAAGAATAATGAGAAGCAACATCAATAAATCAATCAAAAAAAATACTTTATTTGTCCCAAAGTGAACTTAAATGTTGTTGGAGTAACTCATTTAACTAAGTTGTTATCAATGGTGATTGTTGTGCACAGGAAAGATCTTCTCTAGCGGTCTGTTTTACAACTATGCAACTACATATGTACAACATAAAGACCAAAGACCTGAAAATGTACACTACTAATTAATATATATTTGCTATTGCAGCCTAACAAAGAGAGTATCTTAGATTATAAACACCAGCATGTGCGCATGCTTTAGTATATATAAGGTTTATCAATAGTTTACCAAAATGGGGAGCTACAGACCCGTCCCCCAGGACCTGAAGGAGACATTGGGAGGAGAAGAAAGCCGTAAAAAATCCAAACATCCCCCTCCGAACGTGGAACTATGGGAGGCACATCTCTGGCGTATTACAAGAGAGCTTCTTGCCTTTGACATAGATATTTGGTCATTGGACGTATGTTATGTATACAAACATACCAAATATTAAATAATTATAAGAACATTTAATTATTATAAATAAATTATTTTCATTATTATATCTACCTAGATTAGTTCCAGTTTCAGTTGAATTAAATTTATTTGAACCCAGTATTCGTGGTGAAAAACTAAAATGTCTTAAATAAAGTCCTCCTGTTCCATATGATCACATTGGTGTGTGGATATCGCCAAGGCACTTTAGAAACTTCACTCATATCCAGGTATATTAAAATGGTATAACATGGTGAAATCTTATTGCAAAAATATCCTCCCACATACTCCAAATATAGTTTAGGAGATAAAAGCTTTGTTCCATTCAAATGTATTGCAAGTTTCACATTTTAACATGACCTAAAACTTTAATAATCTGTTAATCAAGAATATGCTAAATTTGACATTTTCCTTCTGCAGGAATCCCTAAAGGCCACTATAGTCTGTCACTGTTTTCTGAGGTCTGAACTGACCTTTTATGTATGTCTTCACCCTGACAGCTTTCTGTTATGTTTTGACTGGTTTGTTTCAAATGTAATTATGTAGATTTTACTGTAATAGATTTGCTGTGTTTTGGTTTAGCCCACATTTTATTGTTTAAAACAATGTTTTTTTGTGCATTTTCCACCATTTTGAGACAATATATTTGTTGTGTTTTCTTTCGTTTCCAGTTAATGCACTCTACCCATCTCTGAACCACAGAGTTCTGCCGTATTTGCAAGACTTCCTTTTCTTGTTTGCCTTTGCTCTGGTTCAAACATTGCTTTATAACAGTGCCTGACCACTTAATAATTCAATCATTCAATCTGTTCGTTAAAATGTTTTGACACATTGTTCTTTATTCTTACAGTCCCTTAAAATGTTGTCAAATGTATAGTAAATTATTATGCTTTGTTCGAGGCCTATTTTTCTGTATTTATAACAGGTACCTTACATTTTTTTAAATTATATTTCTATGTATAGTGTAAATGCATTGATCTTGATCGCTCATCTATGGTCTCACTATGATCTCACTCACTGTATACATTTTTAACAGTAAATACGGTCACATGATATAATAATATGTTTTAGCATAACTCAAATATAATATATTTATTTCACATTCACATAATGAAAATGTTCTTATTGAATTCCATTGCTGTGTACCTATGTAATAACAATCTAATCTAATGTAATCTAATCTAATCTAATCTAATCTAATCTAATCTAATCTAATATATCTGACAACATGGTTTTCCCACGTTATTTCTAATCTAAAACCCTGTACAGTGTCTGTAATATTTTCTCTGACTGCTCAGCTGATAAATGTAATATTAGAAATCACCGCTAGATGGCAGAAAAGGCCAACACTGTAAGAGGTAGCTATTGTAACCTGAACTAATGGGAGTTTCAGGGTATCTGTTTCCAACATATGTATGAACACCAGTTTTATGTATATAAAGACTTCAGAAAAAAAGTGTTGCAACAAGAATAAAGCCATTGTTAAACCAAACCTTAGGGATTCCCGAGAGGAGTTTTATATTTACAAAAGAAAAACCGGCGCTGCTGTCTGCTTGTGTCACCCGTTGTAAAAAATAAATTACGTTTTTGTTTCACTGGTTGCTCAAGAGCTGGGAGTTTCCATATCTTAGGTGATCTTTATTCAACTGTTGCCAAGCACAATAATGGCAACAATTTAATATCCTGTGGCAAAGTGTTACAAACATCAGAGTGGAAAGTTAATTACAAATATTAAAACTGGGGATATTTTCAATCACGGTACTTTTCTTTTTCACAGCTTTACTGTCAGTTGGGCAAGAAATGAGACTGGCTTCGACACATCTAAATCCTGCCGCAGATTTTAGTGGGGGGGGAGTGTTTGCTTTCATTTGAGAGGAAGGGAATTGCTTGTGTGTTTTCGGTCGAGTCTCTGAAGAACATGTTAATTGTGTATCATTATACTGGATCTAGACCGTGACAGTGTCTAAAACAAAAAAAGGGGAGTCGATTGCTAAGTGTAAGGATGCTTTCTGTGCGACTCCTGTCTCCTATAGGCCGAAATTAGTTGCATGTTGTTTCAGCAAACAGAGGTAACCTCCAATCATCCAGTGCAAGTGCTGGCCTATGCAGGCCACCCAGAAGCCAAGGTCAGGACCACTAACCCTCGGAAACACACAGACTCGCTTTTGACGCCATACCAGAAATTATCCAGGTTGGCCAAAGAATTTGACAGGAAGATTGGAAGCCTTTCACCGTTATATTTGCTTCAGTCCCAACAGTGGTATCCTTGTATCTGCCAATAATGGATAGTGCTGATTTTGTATTACTGAGAGACTTTGATGCGCACTTGCATAATTGCAAAAGTCCTCATATCTTGTGTACCTTTTCAACTCAACCTTTACAATTCTACATTAAAACCATAAACTTCTATTAAAATAACAGATTCTGAGATATATTTCCTATATGTAAAACAAATTATAAATAATATAAAAAACTTTCATTTACATAAAATATTTACGCCCTTTCTATAGCAAAACATAAATGTAGCACAGTCAGATTGCATTAAAAGCAGTTTCAAACATTGTTTTAAAGGTTTACAATAGATTTTTAATTGGATTTGCTTTGATGAAAACCATTTTTTTGATGTTCTGAAAGCATTTTCAGAATCATTGTCCTACTGAAAGGTGACTGACCACCAAAATCTCAACTCTTCTGCAGCTGCTAACCGGACTTCTTTCAGGACTGTCCAGCATTGAGCTCCCTTCATGTTCATATCAAGTCTGACCAGCTTACCTATTTCTAATGTGGAAAAGCATTGGCAAATATCTTGCCAATGTGCTGTTTACCCACAGTTTGGATGCAACCCTCTAACATAGAGCGGCAAAAAACATTAATCAGAGGCTTTATCCCCCAAATCCCCCACCACCCCTACCAAGGAGCAAAGTTTTTTTGAAGAAGAGATTTATTTCAGTCCGTCATAGATTAGCTGCAATGCAAAGCAAACAAAAGTAGATATAAAAAGGATAAACAGGGGTTGAGCTTGAAGGTGAGAAACAGTAGAAACATGGATTGAAAAGGAGAAGACCAGGCTTTTTCTTTTTTTCACATATGGCTAGGGCTTTGCTTGCACAGCCTCCCTTCAAGACGAAGGGCCCTGCAAACATAAACAGTAGAGCGGCAGCAGCTGGAGCAGGGAGGCAGCCGCTTGCTAGCAGAGACCTCTCTACACTAAACAATGGATCAAGTGACGCACAGGCCTTTGGCAGGCCAACGGAGACCCAGGCAGTTCTTCACTTGGTTTATATCTCTGCTCTCTCAATATTTACCCCATGGTAAAACACACAGTCTTCCAGTCCTTTTGTCTGAAAGAAGAAGAAGAGCAGACCTCCCTCTAATTCTTAGAAATAAGCTCGTTTTGAGGGGCTTTATTTTTTTCTTTACCCTAAATGTACAAACAAAAGAGATTTTTTAAAGGCTAGAGCTCCATCCAGATGTTCCAACAACATTCCGATGAAGTTAATTAGCATGTTCAATGTCTAGTTGTTATCCATGGGAGAAATAAAATTAGGATTAGCCTTCATTACTGTGTGACTCAGCAATTAGACACGGGGGTTTGCAAAAGTCTGTATGCATCTGCATTATATCTATTTTATGACGGGTCACAATGGGGAATGGAAAGACGCAGGAGCCAGTGAATTAACCCAAATAACAGTTGCCTTGGTAAAGGCATAGGAAAGAGGAGCGATAGTTTGTAATTTCCTAAGAAACAGGGTAAAGTGGGATTTTTTTTCTTTGCATTTAGAGACCTCCTCTGCTTGTTACTGTAAGGGACGTTCCAAATATTTTTAAATGCACATCACTGACCATTGATTTTTTGCAGACCCCTGAAGGGACACTGAAGTAAAAAAAAAAAAAAAGGTTGATTTCTGGTGAAACTATCTGGTGCGCATGAGAAATAACCTATGTGCATGGCTAATGGAGGATGGCTGCTACAGAGGATACAGGCCTAATTAACTTCTCCATACTTGAAAAATTCCTGACAATGTCATCAGCCAGCTAAAGGAAGACCAGGCAAGGAACCTGACCTTTAATTACATACCCCTAATGTTATCCTTATAAGACTGATGTACTGGTTAACGTTTCAAACCTTCTGATGTGTTTTTGTTGTCTAGATTGATATTAACATCATAAATGCCGTGATTGATGAGGTGTTAGCCCCATATGTTCAGAGATAGGGAGACCGACTAGCCATAAAAGAGTTCTGTCGACAAAGAACCGGTTTATTCGATAGGCCAGAAGTGAAGTCGACCCCCATGCAGAGAGTAAGAGACAAAATTCAAGGACAACGGAAAACCATCTCAACTAGCGACGCAAACACGCAACGGTGTTGGAAATAGGTAAGCAGCAAAGGTCAGTCGGCAGATTGAAATGGGATGGCTTAGCTTTTGTAAAGGTGGTTATGACCAGTTCCGATCTAGATATGGAGATGGAACGTGGCACTTCTCTTTCCAGAAAACTGTTATGCTGGAGGAACTTTTGGTAACTGCAAAATACTTGTTTTTTCGCCGAATGGAAAAAAGGACCAGTGAACCCTGCTATATGAGTAGACCAAGATCAAAATGCTGCGCATTTACCTGTGCTCCAAAGACAGTGTCAAAGAGGGTCTTTCAAAAGATATAATTCTTTCCGACACTTATTCAGATTATGAGCCCATACAGGACGGGGGAGACACATTTTTATCTTCAAAGCTGTATTTTCTAAACACAAATCATTAACATAACTTTCTTGATTCATATTTAAATTGCATTACCTTCACAAAATATGCCCCTATCCTTGTCTTCCCTGGAAAATAAAATGTTTATTGCTTTCTTACTGGATGTTGGGATAAATATTTCCTTTTAGGCCTGCCTTAATATTCACTCTTATTTGTGATGCAAAGCATATTAGATATTTGAGTTGCTTAAATTTATCTAAATTAAATTCATATAAACAAATCCGGGTATTAAGAGCAACTTTTAGCCATAAGCCTCTAAACAATTTAGCTCATCTTTTATAGAACAGGAGGGTGCAGAGACCGTCTATGAGGAGCCGAACCAGGAAATATTTCAGGAAGTCCATAGGTGATCATTTGTCGGATGATTCAGATAAATCATCAGATTCTGACATATCACCAGCTGGCTTAAATAAAGGAAATCATTACGTTTAAGTTCTAATACAAATACGGTTTTGACATACTAGTCTGTATATGTTATTTGTGTGTCCATAAATAACAGCCACCTACACCTAGAAAACAAAGCAAGCCATTGTTACATAATCTAAATTGCCAGATGGTTAATAAATAAAATGCATGTTTGAAAAAAAAAAGATAAAGAAGGATGGGTCTGTTCTTGGGACAAATGTGGAATCTCTGGAGTTGATAATGGAAAGAAGGATTTTACATCAAATCAAGAAAATCATAGAAAACCCTGAACATTCTTTTCATGAGACTGTTATTGCAAAAAGGAGTCTCTTCAGTCAAAAGCTTCTTCGGCTTAGTTGTAAAACAGAACGCTACAGAAGATCTTTCCTGCCCACAGCCATCACCATCTACAACAACTCCTCAGTTAAATGAGATACTCCAACAACATTTAATTTTCCTTTGGGATAAAATATTTTTTGAATAATTGATTGGAAATAATGCATGGCAATACATGCACCTGAAAACTTAGAAATTTTTTGTTTCTATTTTTGTACTGTTTGGTCTGGTTTGAGTTGAACTACAATTTAATTAGCATTGAACGAACTTCATTGTAGATCAAATTACCTGTACAGAGACGACAAGTAGATGAATACAGTACCTTCCTGTGCAGTTTGATATAATGCTTTGATCCAACTTATCTGGTAATTGTAAATGCCTATACGAACCAACTGTTCCTTAACAACTACTTATTCAATTCAACAACAGGGTTGACAGAGTCAAAATAAAACTCATCAACTGATTTGAAACCCTCAACAAACTGTAGATGGTTTTAACTGATGGAAAAGGCATACATTTTTAAAATTGATTCACAACCACTGAAACAATTGCCCCAGTTAAACATGTGTTCAACAAGCAAATCATTTATTAGTTAAAAAAGTATATACACTTATGGTTATTGGAAAAATTTTAACTAAAGGCTACATACACTGAATATGCATATGTGAAAAGAATATAACCTCATGAGATTTGATATTGTCATCTTTGCTAATTCCAAGTACAGTACATAACAGTTATGTAGTTCACAGTTCCGATAGGATTAAGCAAAACAAATTTAGCCCTTTATGAAAATTATCAACAGGCATGAGAATTAAGCAAGCAGTCAAGACCATACACTGATATAAGCTGCACTGAAATCCTGCATTCAACTCCCTCTGATGAGGGAGAATGAATCACATCCAACCATAAGCCGGCATGAAGCCGAAGATGCAAAACAGTTTAATGATGAGTCTGATTCTCATGTTCCCCGGGCCATCTGTGCAGCTCTAGAAGACTTTGAAATCCAGCTTGGGCCTGTTTCGGGTGATGATGGGGATATTCACGTTTCCTTGGAACCCAGATCACCACAACACAAATTAGGTATAATGTTTTTATTTATTTATTTTTTATTAATACTTTGCTCAGTTTTTAAAAATAGTTTTTATGATCTTATCTTTTTCAGCTGAACAAGTGCTAAACATTTGTTTTTAAAATTTCGATTTTGCTTAAGTTGGATCACGGGTTCAAAT
Source organism: Orestias chungarensis (assembly GCA_032876305.1). Lineage (NCBI taxonomy): Eukaryota > Metazoa > Chordata > Actinopteri > Cyprinodontiformes > Cyprinodontidae > Orestias > Orestias chungarensis. Next base: position 917,685 of record JAVLVB010000702.1, on the reverse strand, counting down.
GCTGTTCATACACAATTTGCTCTATCAAACAGACTGTAAAAAGATTATTGTTCATCAGGTTGTTGATTAGCATTTTCTTCTAGTGACTTGATCTTTAACAACTAATTACTTTTCTACTTGCATCATCAAACAGTAACTCAGCCTCCCCGATCCGATCTGTAAGGGAGATCCGCTGTGTTACAGTAAGACCAATAAATGTAGTTCATGATGTTATACATATCTTCATGGAACCAGAACTACTGAATGTTGAGTTAAAGAAAAAGAAAAAGCTGTGGACAGTGATGGAGTGTCAAGAGAAATGCACTCTGCTTTCTGGGAACATTTCCTAGAACAATGTGAAGGCAAGGATCAATGGGTTCCCAGACTACGACCAGACTTTAATGAGTAGCAGTGGCAAGTTGTTGCAAGAGTTTGGGTGAAACGGTATTTAGACCACAATATCATCCCAATCTGACTTTCACCAGCTTTTCCTTTCGCCTGTTGTCTAGGAGTCAGTTCAGTTGATGAGGAGCTTTTGACGATGCCATTTAACAGATATATTTCAGGACCTGAGCAGATGGCAGTTGAAAAAGCTTTACGAGGCAACATGGATGAAAATGCTAAAGAAGACTTGCTTGAGTTTTTCCTCAAGAGTGGGATTACACTGCCTGCCCTCAAAAGACTATTTATAGGCTTCCCTCAACAATATACAATTCTTCTTCAAACGGCAAAGTTTGTAATACACTGTTTCCACTTAACTATTCTCAATGCTGCGCCTTCACTCACTTGCAAAGACACTATGATGGAATGTTATGGTTCTAAGAGGCCAACAAACAAGAAAGTTCCCCCAGTGATAAGGCCGACAAGTGTAACCCCAGAAATAACTGCAGAACAAATTAGTTTATATACACTTAAATGTCTATCCTCAAATTCAGATACAAATTAAGGGAAAGATATGTTTGCTTGTTCAACACTGATATACTTGTTTATACAGTATTGTTACCACATGCAGGACTGTCATTGATTTGATTTTATTTCAAGCCCTTTTGGTGAATTTATGGATCCATAGAAACAAGATCAGCAAAAATTTAGTTCTACTATTTCTTTTCCCCCAGATTGTTTAGAGATCATCAATGCAGCTGTGCAGTAACTCCAAACCTCTGGAGATATGGAACATGTTATTGAAAGATGTTCATACCTGGATGATGTTCACAAAGCAAAACTGAAACAGACTTCTGTCCAAATATGCACAAACCACGGTCATTCAGGTCAGTGAACAGATAAATTTAGAAGTCCATGGATTAGTTCCTTAGGAAACCCCACCGCCTTTCTATTCTCTGATTGGATGTGCTGACCCCTTCAATGTAGCAGTCCATAGTAGATCCATTGTGTACAGCACGCTGCATAAAACGCTGAGAGTCTCTACCCCTTAAGTTCTCTGTTCCCCAATCAGCACTGACAATCCTCGGACAGCCACCTAATTTCTCAACTGATCTATGTAATAACCTGCAATGATCTTAGGATCACTGCTTGTGATTTCATTCAACCTGATGATTTTCTGTGAACATCCATCAATACACCCATTAATACAAATGCCAAAAGGCTTTAGTTTGTCATATGAATCCAAATACCAGATATAATTTGGCCCCTTAGCAAAGTAGCTGCGGCGATGGAGATGTCTAGTCCTTCGGAGTTCAGCACCACTTGGATCGAGTTCTTGAAGAATTTGGCGGACATGTTCTTTCCTTACATGCAATCCATGGTTGAACCACTTTGTATGCATCCACCGATACCCGCTGAGTTGGCCAAATGTTTGTATTTGTTCCTGAACAAAAGTAGTCATCTGGTCAAGGCTGGTGTGTCCCCTGCACAGAGACAGACATGATTTTAAAACTCGTTTCAAGTGTCTCTCGGAAATTAAAAATGATGAAGCTGGGCAAGGAGAGCTGCAATGTGGTTATAGTCAAGCCCAATACATTCACATAGCAAACTGTCGGCGATAGGATGACATCCTGTGCGTCAAAGGATCATTTCTCGTGCGCACCAGAAATCAACCTTTTTTTTTAACTTCAGTGTCCCTTTAGGGGCTCCGTAACAAAGAATCCTATTGGTGTTCTTTTAACTGCCTTCCCGGAGGCGTCATATCTCTTGCAATTCCTTTTTTTTTTCTTCAAACCCCATTTCGGTCACAGCAGACGGTCGCTCACACTGAGCCTGGTTCTGCTGGAGGTTTCTTCCTGTTAAAGGGGGAGTTTTTCCTCTCCACTGTCCCTTCATGCATGCTCAGTATGTGGGATGGCTAAAAAGTCAACAACCATGCCAGCTATAGTTTCAGCAAGGGGTTTCCATAGATTGGAAACTTTTTAAAGTAATTTGTTAAAAATGTATGCATGATTGAAATTAAATAATTTTTTGGCATGTGCTGCAATATATAAATAAACTGAATTGAGTTGAATTAATTACATTAAATTAGTCCTTAACTAGTGTTCTTGGAACCAATGTTTGAAACCAAAAACATTGCTGGTCCGGCACATTAAGGATTAAGTCTCATTTACTGCCTTTTATTTGTAAAATCAAATAAGGTGCCTGAACACAACCTCCTCCTCACCATCATCATCAACATGCAAAAATATGATGTGAACAAAAAAAAAAAAAAAAAAAAGTGTAAAACATAACAAAGCAAAACAATAAAGTAGATTAAATCAATACCAATAAAACAAAATAAAGTCTTAGCTGGGTTAAAGGCAAATTAATAAAAAGTATTTTTTTGTAGATAAAAGTGGAAAGTGACAGGATTTGTCCAATGTGCAAAGGTAGTGTTTCATCACTTGGGGGCTCAGATTGAGAAGGCCCTGTCATCTCTGAGCATCTATTTATAACTGGAGATTACCAGGAGCACATTTTACGATCTTTGGCCAGATCTTACAGATTACTATAAAGGATTACTATAAAGGATAGGTTGTGTAGGAATAAATCAGTTCCAGGAGCTTCTGGTGAGCTTAGAAACAATCTGCACCCTCTACGCATAGCTCATCTAGCGAAAAAAAGGGTGTTTTATTTCTCCCTGTGTACAATTTGAACAGGTGCGGTGACAGCACACCCGTAAACAGAGTGATTAAGGGTGTTTGGAGCACGAAAAAACCCCCCCTTTTTAAAGATCTACTCGATCTGTTGAGACAAGCATTTGTTTCTCTTGTTTAGCGAAGGAAATCAGCCCTTTCTCATTAGTGCTCAACCTAACAGATGTGCAAATCTTTTCTTTTTGGGGTGTCCTTTTACCTTTAGAACCACAACTCAAAGCGGGTCGAACAAAGCCGCAGGTTGAGGCACGCTCAGGAAATCATCAATGCACAAATGGGCCAGATTTTGCTACAGAAAGGAAATGGTACTGCTTACATATGACATTTAAGCTTAAACTTGGGAGCCTCAAAAGAAAAAACTACAAATTGCTGTTAGTTTTCAAGTTTTTTAACATCGTTATTTCATTTTGCCAACATCACTAAAGTAGTCAATCCCAAAACTCGGATACGGTGCAGAGGAATGGATGGGAATCAGAGAACTTACAGTTCACTATTAGTGCGATCATTGGGAGTGGAAGGTCCGATGTGGCGAGTGGCTGAGAAACAACAGAGGCAGGAGTCAGGGTACGATGAAACAACGGGCACAAGTGCAGCGGCTTGGTTTCAGGCTTAGCAACAGTATATTTTATTCTTTTTTATTTAATTTCCCTTTTAAGAATTTTCAATTTTTTATCTATTCATTGACTTAACTTTGAATCCAGCCCAGGTATACTACCAGATCAACTGCAAAAAGGAATCACAAGTAGGGTAGAGACAATTAAAGGTTTTAAGATGAGCCAAAGTTAAAACCTATAAAACAGCTGAAACTGTCTACAATCCCGTTTCTATGACTGGTTGATATGCACGGCCACAGATCTGGCTGAAGGAAATACTATCACCATATTGCATAGTGGCGTATGAAGGTTGTCTCGCAGGTATTAGAAGTTTTGTTGGTTCAGCGAACCTGAATTTAATGGTTCATTACCAGAATCTCTGCAGAGGATGGTAGCTTGTTAAGGGGGTCATTTTGATGCAATAATCCAGGAAACCCTTTAAGACTTGTTCAGGATAACTGTTTTGTGTATGTGAAGCTGTCAGGTTCAGTTCGGCAATACAAAAAAAAAAAAATCCTAATTGAAGCATCACATTATTGAGGTGAACTGAACTTTAATGAGCTGATGCAAAAAAAGCATAATCAGAGTCACAGCCAAGGATACAGAAGCATACTAAGATAAACGTTCTAAACTGTAGGCAACAATAAACATTGTCAGTTGACACTTTTGAAAATAATAAAAATGCAATAATACTGCCTCATTTTTTCCATAGAAACTTTTCATTGGTTTTCCAGAGGTTTTTGCTTTCCTTTTGTCCAGAACTACCTCTAACTGCAAAGGTGGTATTTATGCAGACTTTCTGCACCTCCTCTGGGTCTGTCAACCTATTGATACTCTCCTCATTCCCCTCACTAAGGATGTCCCAGATGTCCTTGCAAGTACTCTGTGATATCTGGACCGGCGCAGTTGTTTGCGTTTTCGAGTTTGAATCAGCACCTAAAGTTAGTTTGGGTGAAGAAGATGTAGTGATAGTTGGGTTTAGAGGCGAAGAAGACAAAGTATGGGTTTTTGGGTTGCTCTTCTCTTCCAGAACCTTGCCTTTAGGTTTCAGCAAATCGTCCAGAATTGAAGTATCTCCTATTAGATCTTTGAGGAAGGAACTACTGCATGAGAGAGAAGGCTCGGAACCTTCTTGCAATCTTTCCCTCGTCCTCAGTGAGGATTTTTCTTGTTCCCAGTCTTCAGCTGTGGGTTTGGAAACCTGGGCGGTGCTGCAACGCCTGAGGTCACGCGAAGAAGGTGCGTCTCTGTCTGTGCGGTTCAGGAAAGCAGCCTCCTCGGACCTCAGACCAAGGCTGCTGGCCTGATCCAAGGCAAGACCACCACCGGTTCTGCAGGCTCCAGAAGTAGAAACACTGCTCTTCTGTGTCCTTGAATGTCTGCTGTCACCGCAGACCATCTCTTCCTGCTCCGCTGACACAAACCTTTGATCGTCCTGTAGATGAGCTGGAAGATTCTTGTCAGATAACATTGATTGTCTTTCTGGTACGGCAATATCGTTTCTTAGGGCGCCGCATCCAGCCTGCGGTGATAAAACGGATTTTTGCGTAGATCCTGAGTTACTTTTTCTGATCTGACCATATTTCCTAGTTGTTCTGGTTGCTGAAGGTCTTTTCTGTTGGGTATTGTCAGAGATTTTATTGGATGATGAGAAGGCAGCAGTTGTAGCAGGCGAGGGCTGCGCTGTTGTCTCAGGAAAGTTTTCTCTGAGCGTCTTGGCCACATCAAGGTTGTTCCGTGATGTATAGTATTGACGGAGCCAGTCGAGTCTTCGGGTGGAACTTTCTTTCAGGATCTTAGTGGCAAACTGATGGACTGAAACAAATTTGAAATGTTGGGCCATTTCCTCCAGCTGCTGTCTGTGTAAAAAAAGGACAGGAAGCAAAAAGAAAAAGAAAAAGGTAAGATTTTAAAGAAAAGACAAAGTATAATGAACTCAATTGAAATAAACTTTATTAAGAGGAATTCTCCCTTGTGCTTGGAAATGTTACCACTATGTTTTTGGATAGGTAATTTAGAAAACAATTCGTAAAGGTCTCTTTAACCCTAACCCAAAATGTGCAGTGCAATTTTACACATTATGGTACCAAAGTAATAAGAACATAAGAATCTGGAAAGCAGGTACTTCTATACATTTAGCTTCCTTTATTCGGACACTCCTAATCAAAATCCAATGCAAACTTCCAATATCAAGTTTGCCACTCACCTAAAATACTAAAAATCTAACTGAATCCACCATCCCCAGGGTAAAATATGGTGGCAATCTGGGCACACATGAGTTGCTTTTACTCGGCAATCATTCAGAACGCTAATCCAACCAGACTCTCATCAACAGAAATACTTTAAAGTGACTCGTCTTAACCCTATTTGTGGATTTTCAGTGAAAGAACAACAGATAAAAGTAAACATAGCGGAACCTGATGTGCAACTTAGATTTACATCTTTTACATCTGTGAGGTTAACTGAGGCAATATGACAAAACGCTGATGTGTGACTCGTTGCCTGTTGAACCTCCGGGATGAGAAAACGCCTTCACTCCCTGGGAGTGAGGTTGGGGCCATAAAGATGTCCGTATGTATGTAAGGCTTAGTGAGGGGAAATGAAGGAGGAGATGCAGCAGAAGGCCGTCGTGTGTGTGTGAACGCCACACATGTGAGAGTGTGTTTTCATAGTATGTGCGGGTTCAGAAGACCTAAGGCGATCATTTGGCGGCGAGTCTCAGGAGGGCCTGTGGTTGCTAAGGGGAACCTCCTTCAATGTTGGGCCTGATCATAACTGGGTAATCTTTGGCATGATGCTGTGAAATAGGTGGAGGGGGAAACCTCAGAGGTGGTCTTTTTCTGCACACCAAAGTTATTAGCGTCCAGGTAAGGGGCACTCATCACTGTTTCTGCGGTGAGTTCTTGGCCTTCTTCCCTACACTGCCAGGAATCACCCTCTCCATCTGTTTCCTCTAGATTATTTTTTGCTTCTACACACCTCTTTCCATACTTTTTGTTCTTATTTTTCTTTCCATCCTTCTTAAAAAAAAAATCATCTTCTTTGGCAGCCATCCTTTATAGCTAATATCTTTCATAAATCTGTTTATTACATATGCTGTTCTTGTTTGGGTTCATTATTTCAGTATAATAACTGCAACTGGAGTTTAATACCTGCATACAGCTTTGGGAGTATCTCCAATAATGACCGTGGTGCATCCGGTGTGGTGGACGCTCTTGGTTGAGAACATCACCGGGTGATCCACATTTGGCCTTTGCAAAAGGACGGCACCGACGTTGGGCTCTGCCAAACTTTCCGGGGGATTCTGGAACAGACAGAGACAAGCTTAAAATGAAGTTATCATATTATTAAAAAAACAGATTTTTTTTTTTAGGTTTTTTTAGGCCATCTTTGAATGGTGAAGGAAGACATAAACTTACACTTATTTAAAAGCTCCCAAACTGGGAAACTCCATTTGTATCGATGTAACTAATATTACAAAAAACGTGAGTTACTGCCACAGACTGAATGTCATGAGAGTTATCAGGGCTCACAACATATTAATCATAACTGTTTATCTTAAGAGCATTTTCCTCTTTCCACATACCTCCTGCTTACCCAGCAGCTTATTGGCCGGAAGCTGTGAGTACATTTTGCGCTCAAACACGTCCCGCATGGCAGCTCTGCTGATAAGCTCCTCCGCTTTGCTGCCACCCACCACGTGCTGGTTAGAGTGCATATACAACACCTCCTGCACGCGCCCTTTATACAAAATTGAGCATGATTAATTTTAGAATTTGAAATATTTATAATTAAAACAAAAGAACCCCATTAGTCTAACCTAGCACGCTGTCAATGTTTTGCTTTTTTCTCCTCAGACGCTGCAGCTGCTGGACTTCTCAGACTTGTGAATGAAACAGCTTTTGACCTACCTGCTCCTTCCTCTGGAGGTTCGTCCTCTGAAGAGGTAAACGCTTCTATCTCTTCCGTGTGCTTAGATCTTGTTTTGTCCCTTGCGCTGGCATCTTTCCTTCCTCTGCTGTGGTCTGGCATCCTCCTGCCTCCATTTTCCTTTTTGTTATACAAAGTCGAAGCAATTCTTCTGGATAGCGCTTTTGCCTCTAGCTCTAAATCATCTGATTCGTCTGAGCATCCTTCAAACTGGTGCACTTTTGAAACTGTAGTTTTAAGCCTATTAGGTTTTTTATTTTCTGGTGAGGATCTTCCATCGCTCTCATCGTCCGCGAAAACTTGCTTATTAATCCGTCGCTTTAGCTCCTGTCTCCGTCTCACAGCGTAATCCTCATCTTTTAACATTAAACTGTCACTTCCACCATCTCTGTCTTCTCTGTCTGGGCCAATGATTTTGTTCTGGGCTTTTGTTTCAGATTCTGGTAGGCAAGCGGCGCCATTTTCTCTACAGGAAGTTGGGCTGATGTCTGTGTAAGCATCTCCTATCGTTTGATCGTCCTCATCAAAAGAACTACCTTCAGCAGAAGAGCTACAGTCTCCCTCCCTTAACTGCCATCTCTCCTTGACTGTTTCAAGGAGTCTGGAGAAGCCATGTTGGAGGAGACTTGTATGAACGGCTCCATTAGCAGCTTCACCACTCCTTTTGCCATGGCCTGCACTTGAGTTTCCTTTAAGCCCCTGAGGCTCCTCATCAGTTTCACTCCCACTGCTGAAATCTAGCACATCTTTTGGGATTTTTGAGATAAAGATGTTCTCTTCAGGTGCTTGGTCCTTTGATAGTTTGTCATCTGTTTGTAAATCTCCATGTGCCTACAACGAAACGATAAAAAGATCTATTAAAAAAAAAGTTTGTCATTAATACATAACAACGAAGCGCAACCAAAGCGTAAAATCCCATCATTTTTTGTCATCTTGAAACCAACCGAAGATTCAAGTGGTGAATTAAAAACAGATGTTTCCCAACGACGTATCAAAGTAAACATCAAAGTGACATGAGCCCTGCACCGTGATGTAATAGGAAGAAAAAAAACTAAGAGGCAAGTAAAGACATGCTTCAGTGTGGTCTGTTTCTGACACGAGGTTAAACAATTGATTCGCTCCAGCTGCTCCAAACGCAATTAAAAAGGTCTGAGACAAACTTGCTTACTTCCTTCCGAGACATGCTAGATTAGTATTCCTTGTGAGGCTAAGTCATGCCACGATACTTCACTCACTGAACTTAGTGTTTTGTTTACGTGTTTGTGTGCTTTCAAGAATGTTGTAGAGGATTCAAGAGTCCAGATTGTTTATTAGTTATATGCACGTTACACAAGGCAACAGTGCAATGAAATGCTTTGGATGAGAAGATCCGTTCAACTAGCAAGAAGTACTTGCAGCCTGCGATATAAGTACAAAATATATATATATATTTATAAAAATATGAGATATTTAAAAATTTGTAAATATTTACAAGGTTCTCAAGAGGTAGGATAAATTAAGTATAAATACTATTGACAGGATGAAATATTGTTTGTATTGCACATGTATTATTATTGCCCATGGTATTGTTAATGGTGAACATGGTACTATTGTTAATGCACATTTAAAACTTCAACCTGTTTTCAGATTCAAAATCTCTGCATATTTGGTACTTTTTGGGCCGTTGTTTATTAAGTATACATACAAAAACTTCCTACATATTATGTCCATGGCGTACATATTTCTAGGTTGGTCAAAATTGGAAGAGGGGCAGATGGACTGATAGATTTGGGAAGAAATTAATAGGAAAACAGAGGAATGGATGGATAGAGTGATGGATGGCTATGTACACAACATGAGGACAAATGCGTGAATAGATAGACGAACAAACAGACTCATGAAGAATCAATTTAAACAATATGAAATTAAGTCTGAAAATACAAACATTTAGCAACATTTTATCTTATTGTTTTTATACTTAATGAGACATGAAACTACTTTGATCTATATCCACGCTTTTGTTTCCTTTGACCATGAGACAAACATCCCTGTCTGAAGTATGCCCTCTTTCACACGGGAATAGGAGCGTGAGTGCGCCACTTGGGAAAGAAGACGGGGGAAAAAAATGAAGGACAGATGAGCTGCCCTGAGAATGAGAGTTACTCACTTCATTTTTACTCGTCTGGCTCTCCTTCTCGCCTCCTTTGTGTGTTTGCGTTGTTATGACGCCAGCCTCCACTCTTCCCTCTCGCTGACAGGATGATACATGTTATTTATAAGCGCATTTCATCGAGCAAAATGAAAGTTACCAGCAAAAATCCTTTAAACCTTTGACTGGACCAAACCTACATTGTACATCCAAATTTAAACCTTTTTCTGAATTTAATTCAAAGGGTTTTTGTTTTTAGGATATTTTCAGCTTTGTCCTAAGAGCTTGTTTGTGTTAGTACCTTGCAAATGATTATGACCCAACAGATGAGCCAGAGGTGTGCAGCTGCATCTTAATCAGTGTCGTTGTACGTGATTCTTTTTCTAGATCTACGTTTGAGATTAACACTTGCTCATTGGTAACTGCAAACAAACACTTAACCAACATAGCAAGTAATCTAAAGGACTACAACAGTGACCAGTGTTTGAAGAGAATTGTTCGAAAGATCTTTGGAACAGCAAAGAAATCTGCGATTTACAAAAATCCAAGAAAGCTTGGCTCCTTTGAAGGACATTAAGTTGGAGTGAAAATGAGAGAAAATTATATTGGTTCCAAAAACAAGATGATGTGACTCGTTCAATTGGTAAATAGACACATTGACTGTCTAACCTCTAAAATCCTGCGGGTGAGACATGTTCCTTCTGTCTGCAGCCTGAAGAGATTTTTGATTCCAAACAGTTCCCCGTGATGAACAGCATTTCCCTGCACGGCCTCAAAATACCGCCGGGCGCTCTCTTTACCAACTACAGAACACTGCAGCTGCTGTTGGAAAAAAAAAGAAGAAAGAAATAAGATAAATAATTAAGATAGTTCTGTAGGAAATGTTCACATCTGGATGTGTTGTGCTCACATAACGTTTAAAATCTGTTTAAGAACCATGTTGGACTAAAAGGATGTAAGCCAGTATCTAGAATCATCTTAAATGCCAGCTTTCTTTTTGTGCGCGTTGGATACTGAAATATTTGAAAAGAAGCTGTGAGCAAAACCCAAGATATGCTCTCTTTAATTAGGCATTACGCTTGAAACTATTGTTCAAAGTTTAAATTCCTTTTTATTTACAAACTGATTCAGCCACACAACGCAATCCTCTTATAGTCAAATCATGCATAAACTACATACGTATATGCATATTCTTTTAGTCATTACTTAAAAGGTTTTAACGTAACCGGTGTTTAAACATTTTAAACTCTTTTAAATTGTATTTAAAATTGTGTTTATCTAAATTAAATTGACAAATAGAAATGGAAATCACAATTGAAATAAGCAGATAAACAGATATAAATTTCCTTATTAAAACAAAACCCAATCAAATTGGTTTTTCCCAATCCATGGTTAGACATTGAAAATCTAGAAACAGAGGAGGCCAACCCGCATGATATTTTATATAAATGGGATGGTTACTCAATTGGCACTCTAACTTGTAACCCTGTAATCCACCAATCAGTTCAAATATGGTGTAAGATCAAAAAGATAATTGGGCAAGACAGTTTTTTGTCTCCCAAGTTGCCTCTATGAGGAGATAAGCTTATTCCTATCTTGTTCAGGATAGACACTTTGATGCTTGGGATACCTATATCACCTATCTGACAAGGAATTTTTAAGTATCTTGTATTGAATGATTTTCTCAAGGTGAATCACAAAGGGCAGCAGAACTTGCCTGAGTTATCTCCCATTGAAGCTTTATGTCAGCGGGTGGTAAGAACCATACCTGAGGTTTACAAAACCCTACTATCTTTTTTACCAATCGCGAACCAGGAAGGTCTAGACTTAGATGGGATGGGGATCTACGCATAGAAACTGATCCAGATTTTTAATATGATGGTTTTGTTTTTGTACTTGTGTTTATATATTTCTCTTTCCTTGTATGTCTATTTTGTTTGTGTTTTGTGTAGAATTTGAAAAACATCCATGATAAAATATACAAAAAAGAAAAAGAAAAAAAACGAAATTGGTTATTAAAAGAACACATTACAATCGTTTCATACCTGTTTGTACACTTGTCTAAGGTAGATGACCTCCTCTACAGTCCCAAGTGAGATCAGCCTGAGAACGGTGACGTCCCTGCACTGGCCGATACGATACGCCCTACGGAGACAAACACACAAACCAGGATCACAGCAATAGCATTGAACGCTGTAACGATTCTGAATGAAACAATTTCTGTAGAAAAAGATCAAATCTGATAGGTTAGGTAAGCAAAAGTTTAAAAAAAAATCGAAATAAATAGAATACGTAAGCATTATGTGGAACGTAGCTACCTGTCAATAGCCTGAAGATCATTGGCCGGATTCCATGTGGGGTCAAACAGCACAACAACGTTAGCGCCTACAAAGTTAAGACCAAGACCACCTGCCCTGAAGGATTGGAAAAAAATCATTTAAACATATACTTTACAAAAAAAACTAAAATTCACATTAAGCTTCTATCACCTATATAGAGAAATCTATATATAAGTCTGTTGTTGAGAGTGTCATCTCCTCTGCAGTCCTCTGTTGGGGAAGCAGCGTCAGAGCAAGGGACCTAAAAAGGCTCAACAACCTGATAAAGAAGGCTGGGTCTGTTCTGGGGACAAATGTGGAATCTCTGGAGATGATGATGGAAAGAAAGATTTTACATAAAATTAAGAAAATCATAGACAACCCTGACAATCCTCTTCATGAGACTGTAATTGGAAAACAGAGACTCTTCAGTCAGAGGCTTCTTAAGCTTATTGCAAAACACAACGCCAAAGAAGATCTTTCCTGCCCACAGCCATAACCATCTACAGCAACTCCTCAGTTAAAGGAGCAACTCCTCCAGCAACATTTAATTTCCCCTTTGGGATAAACAAATGATTGATTGAAAAAGAATTGAATATTCATTGTCCCAAGCATGTCATAATAAATTAACCTTAATATGGTTGCAGACATAATAATTTTTTAACAGCAAACAAACGACATTTTATAAAATTAGGGATGTCGAATTGATGGGTGAACATATGGTGAACATGTCTGCAACAAAGATTACCTTCACCCATAAAAACCAGGCTCTCTGTGAAATGAAACTCTTCTACGGTAGAAATCTTACAGCATAAAGAAACGACAAGCAAGAGCTGAACGGTTGATACCAAAGCTAGGACTTAGGCAGAGACTACAGAACAAAGCATTAGGTTTATCATTTATAGAATTGTATAGAAATCTGGCGTATTAAACCATCTGACTTATATCACAAAACATTTCGAAAACTTGTATATTTGTTCAACTAACATGGTAGAAACCAGGCACAGGTTAATGTGAGAAGAGCTGTTGAAGTCCTTCACAATCTGGACTCTCTCTCTGGACTTGGTGGTTCCATCCAACCGACTGAAGTCCAGTCCCTCTGCCATGCAGTAGCTCTCCAGGATATCTAAGAGCTGAAACATGATAAAAGCAGTAATATAGGCGCATTAAAAGAACAAACAACAACAAAAAAACTTCACATGATGTGAAGGCAACTCATTAAAAATTTGAGGAGCTTGTATGGAATACAAACAAGACACTATAAAAACAATCTTAGGTAACGTAAATATTTAAAGAATAGCATTAGGAGCTCAGACTGTGTATTTATACATATACTATAGTGTAATACAATGCTGTAACCTTTATGAACTCTTTTCCCAAAAAAGCAAAGCACAGGTCATAATAATATGACCTCATGCAGGCCACGAATATTATTGGATGGTATAATGTGTCAGCAGCCATCGGATTGTGCAGATTTTGGTTATCCATGATGATCTAATGTAGTCGAAACCCCAAAAGGTATGTCTATAAATGCACAATATATCATGAGAAAACTACGTTCCAGCATTTTATTACTGCAGAACAGATTTGGTCTTGCAGCAGAGGAAACACAACACAAGAGGTCAAACAAGCATTAAATAAAAATCCCAACATGGAGAGATGTAAGCAGACATCCTTTCCGTTCAACTGTTTTGCTTTTAGTAGGATAATGAAAAATCAATGCCGCACCTTTCAGATTTTTATGTTTAAACTTTAATCATGAAACATTTCCTTTTTACTTCCCATCCCATTCGTACGCGCTACTTTTGAGTTGATCTATCAAATTGTACATTATGTTTGCTACATTACAAAACGTGAATACTTGTAAAACATAGAATTTATTACCTATTTGTTAACAAAAATGGTAGATTTAACCGCGAAGTAAGATAAATCAACAAATGCACGGAAAAACATTTCTCACCTTGGTTGACTGAGAAAAGATAAGTACTTTGTCCCCCTTTTGCAGATAGTATTTCAGAAGTTTCTGCAAAACCTAAAAACAAAAAGACAAAAACTAAAAAATATATACCTAATAATCAGCAGCACAGAAAACATCTAGGAAGACTGTATGGAAATGTTTTTACGTACTTTCATTTTCCCACTGTACATCGGGTCAGAAAGAGCTTCAAAGGCCTCGTTTTTGCATCGCAGCACAAAGTCGGGGAACCTCTGGAAAACCTTTGCACAGATGGAACTCACATACTTTTCCTATAAGGTATAAGTAAAAACATTTTATGAGCAACATTAAAAAAATTAAAAAAAACAAGGCACCGTTTAAAGCGGATGCAAAATCGCAGAGGTTTCACCTGTTTCTTGCTGGTGCCCGAAACAGATTTAAGGAGAGCTACATGGTTGGCAACCTTCCTCAGTATGGCCAGGTAGGTAAAGTAGAGCTGCTTTACATAAACGTCCTCAGAGTTTTTCTGTAAAAGGTAAATTTCATTAACCGGTCTGTCGTTATTTGTTATCTGAGAAACCTTCTTGGCTTCTGCTGGAGGTTTCTTCTTGTTAAAAGGGAGTTTTTCCTCTCCACTGTAGCTATATGCAAGCTCTGTATGAGGGATTGCTGTAAAGTCAATGGCACAACCAACCCAAGCTATCATTTGTGAATGCTGCAAGTCAATGACTATGCAAACAGCTGGCTTTCCTTACAATCACTCTTTTATATTGTGTTATATTTTTATTTTATTTTTATATTGTCTTATTTTATCTGTAATATGTCATTTTGCTTTAACTCTGTCCTTATATTCTACACGCTACTGGAACCAGAATTTCCCTGAAGGAGTAATCCCAAGGGATAAATAAAGTTGTGTCTGAGTCTAAGTCTAATGGAAACTTTTTAAACTCATTTGTTAATCATATGTTTATGATTGGAATCAAATGAACATATCTTGTAATTTGGCATTATATATTTAAACAGAATGTAATTGAATTAGGATTTTAAAATAAATTGCTTTATAGAAGAGAAGTGCATGGAGGTATGGGCCAAAATACCTTCTGCAAACCTGGTGAGAACTTTAAGGAAACATTTGACCTCTACCATTGCCGACAAATGTTATGTTACAAAGTACTGAGATTAACTTTTGTTATTGACTATATACTTCTTACTACTTACTGCTTTCCACCACAATTTACAAATAAATCCTTTTTAAAAATCCTAAAACATTATTTACTAGAATGTTTTTGCTGTTGCACAATCAGAGGCTGACTAAATAGTTTTTGCCTCAAATTATGTATTTGCCCGAGAAGTTATACCGATCAAGTAAAATGATTGACTATTGCTGTGGGAGTTTGTAATGTTGCACACATCAATGAAAACATACACTAAAACTTACTAAGAACGGCAAGATTGTATGCAACTCATAAAGAAAAATGACAAAGAACATGTTTACTCAAAATATTCAACCTGTGTTAAATAGTTTTGTCTATATTTTAACTAAACATATGAGAAAAACCTATATCATAAAAGACAAGACAAAATAACTCACTGCATAGCAGCAGCTCCTTCGGGTGCGCCCACTTTGGCAATCACATTTCTCTGAAGATCTCAGCAGTAACATCACATCCTCGCTCTCCAGGACCACCTGATAAACAGTCTGCTGGAAGTCAGTCAGAGAGCAGTACACCACCTGAGAGAAAACACGACAAAGCGCTTTAGTAAGGTCTCGTTCTTTTTTTTTTAAAACAGAGAGGACATCAAACAGACACTCATGATAGTTCACGCACTTTAAGGTCTCCCCACTTACCCTATCATCCTTCTTTGGCAGCTGCTCTTTGATTAGTGCTTTAGTTCTCCTGAGAAAAAAAGGAGAAATCTTCCTCACCAGGGCTCTGACAGTCTTCCTGCCTGTAGCTAGGGCACGTTTGGTTGCACTGTGCCGCTGGCCCTGCTCGATGGGATTTGAGAAGCGGTTCTTGAAATGCCCCAAGCTGCCAAGACATCCTGGTATGGCCCTAAATAGAACAAAATTTACAATAGTGCTTATATAAACAGACTCAAAACAAACATATAGTAGCAAAGAGAGAAGTATATAGAGACCTATTAACCCACCAATCCATAACACACCACAGCTCTTCCAGGTTGTTCTGCAAGATGGTACCAGTAAGACCGATTCTGTTCTGATGGAGGAAGAAACGCAGGAATAACCAGGTTATTTGGAAATTATCAGCTATAAGACAAGACAAACTCATTACAAATTAAATACTAATACACTAAGAGAAAAAAAAACTAGTTTTTTTGCATTTAAACAAGCACCAAAAATAGCTCTCACCTTACATCTTAGCTCCTTCATGGCCTGAGTGATCTGGGAGTTTGGGTTTTTAATTTTGTGTGCCTCATCAACAACCACTGCTGACCAGTCGATTCTTTGGAGGAGGGCATACGTTTTTAATTTAGTCCGAAATCACATGAGGTTATTTATTTTTCACATATCATGTTACTTACTACATCAATACACTGATTTGGAGTGTAATCTGCTCGTGTGAAAAAAATGTCCAATTTGACTTTCATTGAGCAAAAAAAGTTTATTCTCAAAAAGTGGACGACTGGTGAAGCGAAAAAAGATAAATATTGAACCAAAGCATATGAGATGCATGTCTTTGAAAAACAGTAACAACCTGATACAGAAGCCAAGAGATGGACACATCCCTCAGTTCATCATCTACAACAGTCCATGCTTTTATGCTGTCTCTCCAACAGATCTATTTAGCATTTTAACCATCAAAAAAGGGAAACAAATTGTGTCACGAAGGCAAATTTGGTTCAAAAAGTACATACAGTGATTTTGGATGGCATGTTTTATTTTGTAAACCCAATTACTTATTGTGCAGGACTGTAAAACGTTCTGTCAAATAAACTATATTGGTGTCTGTTTTTATTTTGCAAGAGACCTAACATTAGAGGCCTAATATTAAAGCACTATTAACACCAAAACAACCCTTCACTGTTTATTTTGTCTTATCAGTGGCCACATGCTGTGCATAATCCAACGTTTAGCCGTCATTTAGCAGTAAAGGTGCAACAGAGCTGTACTTTCCTTACTTATTAAACTGATCCAGACAGAGGCGGAGGGTCTCGTAGGTGGTGAGAGCTATCTCAACGCGGCCGTTCTTGATGCGAGCGAGCTCCTCCTCCTTCCTCAGCCCATGGACCACCACATACTGGAAGTGACCCCACGTGTCAAGCTCATCCTTCCAGTTGTAAAGCACCGAGAGCGGGGCCACGATCAGAAACACCTGGACGGGAATACGCGACACTTTAAGCAGCCTGATGACAAAATAATACTGTAATCTTCTGCACGTGACTAAACGCAGAAGGTTTTAAAGAAACCATCCTGTACAGTTGTGTATTTCAATACCCACTTTACTGGGATTACTCTGATTCAGGGGTATCTGGGTTTGTAGAAACTGGGGCCTGTTGTTCTCTATGTCGTCCCATGTCCCAGTTTTGTGCAACACAGCAGCAAGAAAACCTATAATCTATTATATAAAAAAAAAGAGGGTCATGGATTAAAAAGAACAAAACCACAGGGTGGCCCCTAAATGATAAATTCCTCATTTAGACCCTTCTTTAGATAATTCTGCTGCTTATGTCTTATACCTGCACAGTTTTTCCAAGACCCATATCATCTCCAAGAATACAACCAGTAGAGCTGTTGTAGTTGTTGTAAATAAACCTGATACCTTCCCGTTGGTAATCCCTTAAGTATCTGTTGATGGTATGAGGGACTCTGTCTTCAACGCTCAGGTCTAAAGGGATGCAGTGGACTGGGTTGATGTTGCTGCCAGGAAAAACAGGTTTCTCCTGTGTAGATTGCTTTAAGGCAGGCCTCACAAGCTTTGCAACACATATGGCTTCCTGCTCGCCCTCTCCCGTATCGTTCTTGAACGTCACCCATGCGGTATCGTTAGTCCGTGAACCGGAGGTCAGCCTCTGTATGGTGGCTTCTCTTGGGATGCCGTCACGGGAGCTTGGAGCCAGACAAGAATCACTTTCCCGCCATGCTGTATCATAGAGTAAATATACAGATGTAATAACCAATCAGTATATAAAATGTTTTAAGTCAGTTTAAATGCTGAAACTCATACAGTCATTACAGGGTCTCACGTAGCAACTGTTTGTTTATGTTGACCATGTTAAATATACTTGTGTTACAAGGCTGGAGTTATGCATGTTACTTGTGTACCTGGTACTACTACATGTTTTCCTTCCACTTAACTTTCCAATAACAGGCTCGCATTGCCGCAATCGACTGAGATAAATCAGGGTTAAAATGCAAAATTTCTACACACCATTTTGCATAAGTTTGAGATTTTCAGTCTTAAAATACAAAAAAGTTCCATATAATTGTGTAACAGTGATCAGCCCTTAATATCAAACTTACAAAAATACATTAGATGAGTAGGTGAGTGGGTGGAAGAAGTGATTACGAAATGTATGGATGACAGAACGATAGGGGAACAGATGTATCGGTACATGCCTGGATGGATGAACAGATTTATTTAGAACATTGGAAATGTAATAAAGTATAGGAGTACAAATAATTTTTAACATTTAATTCTCCATTTTACAAACATTAAAGAACCCCTTTGAACTATATTATAATTTAATGCCATTGAAAGTCTTTTAATATTATGCATACGTCAATTTGTAAATAAAATTGTAAATAAAAAAAAATTTATAAGAAAAAAAGAAACTACAAGTAACAAACTACATCTGTAGATGCTCAGAGGTTGTCTTTCTCAAAGCTTCTCATCAGGTTCTGCTTAAAGTTGTTGATGAATCTTTCATTTGAATGTTATGTGCCATTGGCAGCAGGAACACAATCTCAACCTCTAATTTTGATTTAACCAACTTTGAACTTTTTTGTACCACTTTTCTTGTTTGCGTGAAACTAAACAAGGATAATTTCAAATCCATTTTGAATCAGACCATCACATATATAATAGTTTTTAAAATGGTTTAGGGTACTTTAGATATTCTTTTTTTTTTTTTTTATAATGTTAATGCCACCAAACAAAATTAAAACTTCACATTTGCATGAGCTTAACTGTAATTGTTCTTATGTGATTTATTGAGAGTTGTCAGTCAAAAGGTTTAACTAGTAAATCAGCTTTAAAAACCTTAACTACAAAAACGCAAAATCTGCACAAAAGTTCTAAAATTTTAACCGAAAAAAAGTTATAGTTATAAATGCTCTGTAAACCTTTCTCATCAGCAGAAGCTGAAGCCATCAGGATGCATCCAAGCTCCTCCGTTGTTCTCTGGTTTTAGCAAGACGCTAGATTTGTTAGCTCGGCAATCACCAACGGAACCTCGCGGCGCACCAGTTCAACTGAAACGGAAAGCTCACGTAAACGGCTCTTGACATTTCGCAGTCTGTCGCTCCAAGTTGTGTTGTTAGCCTTAATATGTACGACACATAAAAGAACGCGATGCAACGAGCAGGAAGAACTCCCGGTGCAGTCTACAGCGTTTTGCTACTGCAACACACTTTGGTGCACTTTCGACACATTTCCACCGCCAATAAATTTGAAACAGGAAAAAATAAAATGAGTAAATGCAACTCCCAAGAACATAATTGCTGACGAAAATGTCGTTTTCAACTCACAGTTATTTTTTTTAAATTATTGTGCAAATATGTTGAAAGTGCTGTGAATAATTACCCAATTACCACGCAAGTTTGTTTACTTGTATAACTAAAGAATACACTACAGATGTGCTACGATAACCTTTGGATGTGTTTGCACTGTTTTTTGCCTGCATTCTATTACTTTATATATTATGCATTATTTTACTATTTGACAGGAAAAAAGTTGGTGTTTTTTCTTTTTTAGCAGGATAATAATTAGGATATTGAAGTGTGAATAGAACAACTGATTGGTTTATTGTCTTTATTGGTATTCCCATCTGGAAGAATTGTCAACTGTCAATACTGAACAGATCATTACTTGAAAATTAATGCTAGGTATAAATAAAATGTGACATTTGTTATATTACATCCGCAGAAAAAAAACACACCCCCACAAATTAATATTTGTTTTTTGAGGACAATTAGGCTCCTCAAACATGCTCTGCAATTTGAATATCAAGGATTTTCAGCAATGTGTTTGTATTATGACTACAGCAGTTGGATGATAGATTCAAAGGGTGGAAGGACGAAGAGAACTCTATACTGCTTGCGTTACCAATACGGTAACAGCTTCTCGCGCAGACACTGTAATCCTGTTTGATGGCAACAGAAAAACAATGCTTGTCATCATCTGAGGCAACCTCAGTGCATAGAGATGTCAAACTGAGCGTATAAAACCAATGGCAATCTAATAGCTCCACTATCCACAGACCAAATTATCTGGGCGACAAAGCTGGCTTCAACAGCACATGGTTTATTAGCAGTCACCTCCAGAAGGGTATGGATAAATAGAATGGAATGGTCTGATCTCAACCACATTGAACACCTGTGTCGAAAATGTGTTAAAGAGCAGAATGCCATGTCACAAGTTACTACCATCGGTTACTACCATCAGTGTTCTAACAAAAACGGTATTACCAAACATATAATGACACCAGCATCACATTCAATCTGATGTCAATTGTGATGGATTTTGTTTTGACCAAGTTGCCACACTGAATAGATTTGTAAACACAACAGCAGACCTGGATTTTCCATCGGTCAATCAAGTATTCAAAGATTTGTTTTGTCCTACCATTTCACATTTACATGTTTGTGGTACAGAATTTGAACTCAGATCCTGGTGTAAGAACTCAGATGAATAAATAAATAAATATATAGTCTGATTAGCTTGAGTTCTTCCGTCTGACAACTGCAGAGTAGAAACAGTTTCTAAGCCTGGTGGTCTTGCTCTGAATACTTCTAAGAATCATCCTTATCATCCTCTCCTTATATACCTATCCACACTCTAACATGGATAAAGACCAGAGACAACGGCCCAAAAAACTAGTTACCAAACCATAGGCTACATCTGCTATTCCGAAAACCTACAAGTCAATAACATTGATTTTAAGCTCTTGCACATTTATTTTTAGTAAATGCCATTTAAAAGTTTTAAATGCATTTATATACAATAACCTACTTGCATGATTTGAGGTATTCCTTCACCACATCTTCAAATTCCACATATATCAGCAACATGTCCAACTGTAAAACTAGCCCCCAAAAAGTAACAAAGGCTCAAGACTCATTCATTTGGTTCGTTAACATTTGCAGGTAGGAAAGTACTTGGAGCAGGAACATAGTCTCAAATTTTACTGAGATTATTTACTTTTTATAGCTTTTAGGTGCTCCTTACAGTCTCTCCAATGTGCCTATGACCAAACCTTCAAATGTCACATAATTGACTTGTAAGCAAAAGTCTCAGATGACCTGAATTTGATGGCTAGTCTCTTTTGTCCTGCAGCGAAATGGAAAACTCTGCAGGGCTTGTATTTACGATCAAACTGCCTCTCATTACACTGCAGTCGCATAGAGGGGTCTTTTGTTTGTTCGCTTTAGTCAAATTAGGCACATCAACCAGAAAGTATAACTGACAGTGGCATCTGTGCGTGTTTGTGCACAAGTACACAATGTGTGCAGTGCAATCTTTGATTTTGTTTTTCTTCTAGTTTCTGTCTTGACATCAGAGGCTCCACAGGCCCTTTTATAACAGCTGATTATTTGGCTGTCAACAAGAATGTTAAAGCATGGGTCAGAGCGGAAAGAAGGAAGACCCTCTGATGAGGGTGGATTTACTTTACTCTGGCATTAACCACAGTTCCCCTGCCAGGCCTGCAGGACACGCACAAAGTGTTTTATATTGCAATAAAATATCTGGCTACTAGACAAAGAATCCCCCACCCCCTTCTGCTTTTCCAAACCACCTCTAACCAAACGTGAACGCTGACTGGGACTCAAAGAACTGCATGACTGCACGTCTCAACAATGAGGCCACACAGAAAGCACCAGCTCAGCAGAACTGGATGTCCAATTCTCAGGCATTTAAGCATGCAATTACACACCCCTCCACTCACGAATTCATTGCTGGGATCAGTGAGTACAACGTGGTATCTGTAGTAGCTTAAGCTGGCACTGGGAGATACAGTCGCAAGAGCATTGCTGTTTGCTGCTGACTGTCTAAGTTTTGTTTGCTGTTCAGTTCTGAGCTTTGCAAGCGTTTTTATACCCCATATATTTTTCACCTTTTACACACAATCACATATCCCAATGCAAAATTCTCAGAAGGAAGAAAAAGGATGTATAGTTTTCAAATAAAGTATAACAAAGTGTTGCCTAGATTTACTCCTACACTTCGGAGGCAATTCTCTCCAGAACTACATTTGGCTTTCCACATTTCTAAATGTATTTAATTTCCTTGGTTTTTTTGCAGAATAGCTCAAACGTAGGTCTGGACTTTAAATTAATTTTAACACAATGTGTTTTGATGTAAGCTATTGCAACTCTCGCTGTACAAATCAGAGGCGAACGGATCAACTACTAGCAAGCTTTCTTTCAGGGTTGCTTGGATTTAGTTCCATCCAGAGTCCCTTTAGTTCTGACAAAAGGACAACTCCTTAACACAATGCCACTGTCAACAATAAACTTTCCAGACCCTACATCCTGATTTCCCGATATGTTCCTCATTCTTTATTATGCTGTTTGCTTATTTTAGTGGGTATTTGTGCCCAACTAAATCATACTTTTGTGTAATTCCCAACATCCTTCAGAGTAATGAAATGTAAAAAACAAAACAGCTTCCATCTAATCAAGAACAACAAAGCACAAGAAATACACAATAGACAAGATATGACAAACTAAGACTTCACTGATCTAAACAAAAACAAAACTAATCAAATTAATACGAACTAAACCTGGTGACCACTTGTACAAATCAAGCGCAGAATGCTCAGTCAGATTCCTAACAATTCAACAATTTTTGCCTGCCACAAATCACTTCTGTAATCCATCAATTTTTACCTGAATTTTGAAATTAGAATTTCTCTTCAGTCTGAGATAAGCACATCATCCAGAGATTATGTTCCATTTGTCAATCAACCCTTTCTTACCAAGAACAACAAAAACATAAATCACATCAGGTGCACATATTTGGTGCATTATTGTTGTGCATTAAAACCATAGACATATCTTAGTTTGCTCCTAATTGTTAAAGTAAAGTACCAAGGTCAAAGTAAAAGAGCCCTATGACGTCTTTAGCAGAGAAATGTTGGAGCTTGTGATTCTGATTAAGGATTTTACAAGGTCTCAAAATAGTTTAAATTTTCATTAATTCAACAACAAGTTAAAATATCTTCCTGCAATGCATCTGTTCACACTGTCCTTGCGCGCAGCTGACAATCTAGGCTTGTGATTTTCACCAGCTTCACTCCTGCCAGCACCCAATAAGCCTCATTCCTCCCACCTGCTCAGACAGTGCGAGATTATTAAACGCCTTTCACGTATCATTAAAATGTTTCCTTGTTTTTTATTCAAACATTTGTAATACTTTTTCTACATATCTGTTTTGTCCAGCGTTCTTGGTCCTGCTTAGGTTCTGTTCCAGCGTTCTCACCTTGCCCTCTGGATTCCTCACCAGCTTCTGATGTTCAGGATATTGACCCTGTTTCTGCACCATGACCACTGCCTGTCATCTCACCCTTGTCAGCCTAGCTCTGCTTTTTTGTGACTGACCTTCTGTGCTCTGGCTCCTGATTCTTGCCTGGCCCACGAATCTGTTTGCTGCATTTGCCTGCGCAGTTAGGACTGCTGATCATCGACTTTAAGCCAAGCTTCTGCAGTATATCCATTTAAAATATGTCTCTTGCTAATGTTGATTTAAAACTGTATGACTATACTGTAGAATCAAAAATTAAACTTTTACGAGGTGTTTGCAGATATACATTTTCTTCTCAAAAAAAAACATAAAAGTCAGACTACAGTTGTTGCAGAAAATGTAGAAAAAGACCAGGACTGTATTTTAGAAAAAACGTCATAAAGTGACATTTTTGGACCATAGCAGATAAAACATTTACAAATGTAACGAGAGAAAAAACAAACTCATTCATACTGTGAAATGGGCAGTATGATTGAGAGATGCTTTTCTGTAGCTGGACTATTTCCTGCTCACCTTCATATAGGAGGGTGCTTGTAGAAAACCTAACACTATCTTCAAAAAGATTACAACTGCAGCAAAACTAGACCCAGCAACATGGCAATGACCCAAAATATACCAGTAATTCTATAAAGGCGAGGCTGAGAGTCAAGAAAAGGAAACCCCTGGACTGTATGACAGGTTAGATCTCTTTCCCATTGAGATGCTGTATTGGGATTTAAAACCACTTGAAATTGCGCAAACAAATCTCAAAGCGAAATGAGTAGTAGGATAAATGTTCCAAACACAGAAGTCAGAAACTGGTACAAGGTTACCAAAGTTGTTATTTCAGCATTGTAGTAAGATTTCGTTGCACAGGTTCATACCTTGGACCTCAGTGAGAAAACAATTCTATCTTTTCATGTTTAAGACAAAGCAAGTTTTTGGTTTTTAGCTGTAGTTAAATCTTTTCATTCCCTTGATACATTTCAAAACATGACATTTTTGTCATAAACAACTGTATATTTTATGAAGTGTCCTTTTTTTTCACATGACTTTGTTACACCCTTATGTGAATGTGTCTCCATAACTTATGATGTTGATTACTGGAAAGAAGTCCTGCTGGGAGCTAGGCCTGCATCCATGCATGTAGCATGAACTCATTCACCACTTTGGGTCCAGAGGGGCTCTAAGTAACAGGCCTAGCTAGGCTTATGGACCATTTAGCACACATTTCTTTCTGCTTTGTGGCCATACTGCTCTGCTCTTTGTACATATGTTAGTGCTGGAAAGGTATACAGTTGATTGCCAAGAGAGGCCCCAAAAGTATTTCAAGAGATTTACAAAGTTGTATTTATTGGCAAAATTGTATCCCAATCTATGTTGCTTTCTTCATACTGTTTGATAATGTCTAAATGTCTAAATCTGTCAGTACAGCAATAGCATTTAGCTTGAATCTTCCAGCGGATGATTGTGAAATTAAACAAAACAACCATTTCACAGTATGTAGCAGAGCCTTTTTATTCGCTTTCGCAATGAAAAAGTATGCAATTTCTGTACATATCATTTTCAATATCTTGAAACAATTTTTTTTCTCGAATTCTTTTTGTTTTTCTTAGAAAACAAATTTGGCTTTGAACAAAGAATCCTTCGTCATACTTCTCTGCAAACTCACATGTAAAATTATTTATTTAATACATTATTATTAATTAACTAAAATGCATTTCTGTCAAAGCAGTGAGACCCATCTGTTTATCTATTTATGACGGAGATCTTCTTCCATCTTCTAAACCATCTTTCCAGGAAGCTTCTAAACCCTCAGAATCCATCCAGAAGCAAAACAAAAGCAGTTGTCTCATACTTGGATTGCCAGACCACTATAAAAGCAAAACATTTTACACAACTTACTAAACCAGGCAGTTTTCAGTGCCAGGCTCTCTGTGTCTGTATATTGGTACCAGTTTGTCAACAATCTCAAGTTTTCCATGGAGGACTACGAATGGGAACAGAAAAAAAAACAACTATGGCAGACTGTTCCTCGTGATTTAAAGTGACAGGTTAGTGATCTTACAAAAAATTTATAGAACACACAAAAAAATAATAAATAATGTAATTTTTTCTTTAACTCTGATTTCAAGAATCTAAAAGTTATTAACATCAGTTGCAGAGGTGCCTATGCCATTTTTGCTACCTTGACCTTTTCAAAAATCCTCATTTGTCTGCTTCTACCTTCCATTTAGAAACAGTGAGACAGATCTCACAGACAGACACTATTTCAAAGAACTGTCTTTTGTTTAATAGAGACACATTTTGTTTACACATCAAGCTTTTCTCCTGCATTTTCTCAAACTTCCCCATTTTATAATAAATACACTTATTGCTGAGTGAGACGGTTTAATCATTCAGTTCTCAGGCCCTGGGAACAGTACAGGCGTTGAAAAAATGCAGCTTTTAGTCTGTTTTTCTTTGTTAGCCTGTTGGGTGGTCTGATACACACAAATTTGCTAAAGGCCTCTCCTTTTTGCAGTTCACATTTGTATTTTCAAACAGAGGGGCAGAATGTGTCTCCATGCATTAGAGATAAGCAACAGGGGCCAAACAATTTGAACTCTGTGTTAGGCAAGCTGGGCTGTAAAATTTGGGAACTGAGCTAAAAATTGTATATTTATATATGTATATATATATATATATATATATATATATATATATATATATATATATATAGATATATAGATATATAAAAAAGGATACATAATAGAGTCTGACAGAGTGACCATTTATCATGACCAGAATAAGGTAGGGTAAAAAAAAGGTAGGTAATGTAACTAAACTGCTCTGTGTGTGGTCCAAGGACCGAGGGTTGTTCTGTTCATGCAAACTGTGTCCCACTGGGGTTCACAAAAAAAAAGAAGAGCAATACTACAAAAAGAAAAAGAAAGACGAAAACAGAAGTCTCCAAAACAATGAGAACGTTTGCCGAAGCTTGGGTGTAAGCAGAGAGGAATTAAATGCTCTTTTATGTGGAAGAAAAACAAACTGTGTCATGTTTGGCCCTGCAGAGATAACTGTGACATTTTCAAATATATCAGCTGCTCTGTCAAATACAAACTTTTCACCACTCACCCATCCATAACGCATGGAGCCAGTTCTCACGGACACTTTGTGAGGGGACACCTATGTGTATGTTAACAAAATACTTGTAGAAGACAAAGGTGTGATCTTTATCATGGTAAATGTGCTCCATGGCAAATAACGAAAAAAATAAATAATTTAGAACTGAACATTTTTCATATGTATTGTTGGGGTATGAAACCTATTCCAGAGTTAGGCTGCAATTAAAACACACTGCACCCCTAAATAGTGGAACTATCTATTCGCAATCATCTATTCTATGTTACATATTCTTATTTGTCAATACTTTGTTTACAAATGCAGTTTCATTTGTTGTTAATAGTATTTTTAGGTATTATTTCTGTTGAAAAAGCTAAATTAAGTTGGCCGTAAATGGTTTAAAAAGCAATAAAAAGTATAAAATATCAAAAAGTGTAGATGCTTTCCATTGGCATTGTAGGAAGAGTTTGATTCGTGTGAAAGATAATGCTCCAATAAACTAAAAGAAACATTTCCAATGGTAATTGTTACAATAGAAATGTTCTCATTTGGATTGTTTTATTTTAGATTTTTACAATGGGATGTCAGTTTATCACTTGCTGCTCGATGTCATTACAGTAATTATTAGTCTTAATCATAGATAGTGACTTCTATTCAGCTATTTATACAGTCCTGTTCAATAAGTTACAATATGCTCTCTAAAGAGGCTTGTTTATAAGAGTCAAATTATCTATTTATAATACCAATCTTTTGTGAAACAATAAAGTTACTTTTTATTAAGACCACATTTGTTGTATTATCTTCTTATTATTTTTTGGCTCTGATGTAATATTCTAATCCTGAATATTGTGCTTTCATTAGCTATAGTGTGGAAAATGAATCAATCAAATCAATCACCTGGTAAGAAGAAAAAAACAGTATCAAGATGCAAACCAGGACTTGTTCGTAAACAGATGTCCTTCTAATGCATTTTAGGATGAGTTGCTCAGAATCAGGAATCATGAAAAAACCTACTTCTGAAGATGAACAGTTTTCCGTCGAAGCAACTTTGAAGAATATGTTTTTCCCATAACCTTTCACAAACATTGTTATAGAGCCAATAAAATTAGGCATTATTCCCTACTGACATGGTGCATCACTGTAAATTGTAATTTCAAACAGTTTTTAACTGTTTAAACGGGATTGCTGAAGTCAGGCTCCACTACAATGTCCCGGCAGTTCTTTTTTGCCAAAATACATGATGCTCCTCTGCTCACCTGCTCAACAGTATATTGCTCTGGCCTCTGCTGCTTCCTGTATTAACTAATCAATTTGACATTGTTAGTGGTTTTCCTTGGCACAGCTTTTTTGAGGTTCCTTCCCATGACGCTGTTTCTGAGCCTGCCGTCTGCTGCCTCTGTCTGTTCTACGACTCTACAGTGAGTGGCTCTGATTCTGTCTCTGACCCATGATTAATCTACAAGGATAGTGCTTATTTGATTTGCATTTTTGTTGTTCAATTAGCATTGTAGTGGAGTGTGTACATCGCTTAGGCTGCTACCGGTTTACTGTCTCCATAATGCAACTTTTCATGGTTCCAGAATGTAGTATCCACCTGGTTTTCATACAGAATTTATTATCATTGCATATAAAAAATAACTTTGTTATGTTTCTATCTAAAAGCTGCTGCTGTACATTAGCACACAAGATAATGCATGCAAAAAAAGTTTTAATTATTAGCTGACAACTCAAAGCAATTCAAATCATTGAAAGAACACAATGTTATTTAGCTTTTTATGTGTATAACCACACATATATATATATATATATATATATATATATATATATATATATATATATATATATATATATATATATATATATATATATATATATATATATATATATATATATATATATATATATATATATATAT
>JAVLVB010000702.1:877612-888912 GCA_032876305.1 Orestias chungarensis | reverse complement strand
TATATGAATTGTGTTTATTTAACGTTTTACATTGTTAGATTTAGTAATTTGTAATCTTTTTGTTGCTAAATAATATCATTTAATTATAAAATTTGATTTATTAAGCTGGTGGTTATGATATAGCAACAAGTAGTAAATTGCACTTTTTTCTTGATAATGTTCCTTTTTTTTACCTGTAAAAATTCTACCAAAAATGAAATGGAAATAAATTCAAACTGTAAACTTTGCATGTCTGTTTGGATGATAAACTTAAATGATTGAAAGTGATTATAAATCGTGCTAAATTATCAGTTGTTTTCTGTCTAACTTATGTGACAAAGCTCAGCTACCATTTCCATTAGGAATATAGGAATGTTTACGATGCTCTGTTAAAAATAGATATGGGTGGGTTTGCCTCTATGAAGTAAAGCCTCACATATAAAAAGATAAGAAAGCTCTTCTGGGGCTCTTTTGAGACTTCCTATTTGTATCATATTTATGGGTAACTCTATGGAGCTGCAACTGTATCCTCTATGTCTACTGACTTTACTTTGTTTCCTAACCTCCAGCCAGAATGCTTATAACATGTTCACTTTCTTACTGTAAGATGTTTAGTTAATGTTATTTTGCTTTTAAAGAGCATTCAAGACATTTTTCTTGTGTCTGGAACTAAAAAAAAAACCTAAATGTAAAAAGTATAATTTATTTGTACAATGCTGAATGGTGTTTCTGCTGCAATTATATTGCAACACGTTTGCAGTTTCTTCCTTTTTCATTCCAACATTAAAATGTCCATTTAGCGCTCTAGATTAAATCAATCTATGTTAAACGATGAAAACAAAAAGAAACAACTAAAACCATTACATTAAACAACTGTGGGAGATCAGAGGTCCTACTTTGAGTCACGGAAATACTATATAATGACACATTTTCATTGGAATGTGTCATTAACAGCTTGATCCCACTCCATGCATATATGCATTGGTTTAAACATACAATCAATGTTTCCCCTCATATGGCACGCAACAAAACAACAGTGGGGAAACAAGCAAGCCTTGTGGGTCCCTCAGTCAGAGTCAAGGGCCAGCTCAACCAGACCCAGATGTGACTCCTGGGAAGTTGATTGTGTTTGTCTTGTTTACTAATGCAGCTTGGAGCGGATTATTCACTTTCAGGCTTTTTACCCCCCCTTCTCTCTCCCTCAGATCTAAAGAATCTCATTTTGTCTTGAACTGCAAACAAAAAGATATTTTGGCTAAGGATTATAGTCTTTGCTGGGTTTGCGTGATTTCTGCCATCAGCGTGGCAGCGCGGATGTATGTATGAGTTTTTGTTTATTCGAGTATGGCAAAAATCTCACAGAGGCAATTGGTTCTCCTGTCATCTTCTTCCAAGACAACAGGGAAGTGACTGCTGATTGCTGGCAATATAGTATGTCTAAACTTTTACTCAATAAAACTTCCTCCACCTTCCTTTTCTAAAATCCTGATTGTAGGACTAGAAATATCAATGTGCAACATTTTGTTCGTGTATATAACATAAAGCTGCTATGAGATACGTCAAAATTGTAATTTTAACATGACAAACTCTGTAATAGTTCAATAGGTTTACATTTTTTATAAATACTGTAACTTTTTAGATGTACTATCCCAATCTAATGTCGAGAGCAAGTGTAATCATAAAGGAGTCAGTGTGTGTGTGTGGCCTATGTGTTGTCAGTGATGTGATTCATGTGTATGTGAGTAAGTGATCAGGTTGTGTGTCAGTCTATCTGTCTGCATGAGTAATCACTATTTTTGAAGTGTGTGTGTGTGTGTCTACCCTCAGGCAGGTGCAGACACAAGCAGGTTTTTGATTGATTGTTGTTAATGTGTAGCTTATTGTGTGTGTCTGTGTGTCCCAGAAAGAAAACTCAGCTTCAAAGAAAAAAACGAACATGCTGGATCACAGTTTTAATGTATAAATTAAAGATAAATAATAATACTAGCCATAATGCTGAACAGGACAAGGTGGAAAAAAAGATAAATAATCGAAGAACATAGAAAACCTTGACCAAACTACCTTTTGATTACGCAATCTGTGGGATGTATTTATTTCTATGTCAACAGGTGGAGTGAGAGGCAGATTCAAGCTTTGTGCTCAAGGCATGTTGATATGTGTTCTTATACTCTCAGCCAAAAGTCCTAGACTGGTTGGTAATGCCAGGGAGCATTTAAAAATACAGTCTTTGTTCTGACAAAAGACTCGTAGAAGCATAGCTTTGTTTGCTGTTATGTTTAGTTGTGCCAACATCTTGTAGGGTGGCATCGGCAGAGTTCAGACTTCCAACTACATGTGTATCTTATGTCCCCTCTATAGATGGGACACAATACTCATGTCTTTCAGTGTCTGACCCTGTCTCTCTCCTAGAAAAAAAATCTACCGGCATTTTTTTTTGGTTTTTTTTTATAATTACCAATCAAATCAAAATCAAATCAAAAATACTTTACTTATCCCAAAGGGAAATTAAATGTTGTTGGAGTATCTCATTTAACTGAGGAGGTGTTGTAGATGGTGATGGCTGTGGGCAGGAAAGATCTTCTCTGGCGTTCTGTTTTGCAACTACTGTAAGTTGAAGAAGTCTCTGACTGAAGAGACTCTGTTTTCCAACTACAGTCTCATGAAGAGGATGTTCAGGGTTGTCTATAATTTACTTAATTTTATGTAAAATCCTTCTTTTCATCATCAACTCCAGAGATTCCACATTTGTCCCCAGAACAGACCCAGCCTTCTATATCAGGTTGTTGAGCCTTTTTAGGTCCCTTGCTCTGATGCTGCTAACCCAACAGATGATGGCAGAGGAGATGTATTCTGAACAATGGCTGAGACCTTGTGTGTTCAGCTGCAACGCTTACGTTTAACATAGAAACTACTCATATATCCAGTATTGGTTGTGAATTATAGCTTTATAAATAAACTGATTTAGTTTAAATACAAGGTAATTATTGCTTGGTAAAGAGTGTGTTGATATGTTTGTTCCTAAACAAGGACCACATTTTTAAATAATGCTATATTTTTCCCAACAGATAGGCTCTCTAAATTGTTTTACTCATGTTTATTCAATGTCATGCCATAGGTTAAAGCAACAGTAAGTAGTTTCAATCTTCATAAAACATTTTTATAACTTTTGTGATAGTACATACTTACTGTACAGCTCATTGAATGACACCTCTGTCATGGCCTGAGGGGGTCCGTATTGTTTTAAAACATTAAACAACTTAAAGTGTGCTGACTGCTTTACAGCATACGTCACTTCCCCAGCTTCTTATTTTCCACATCATCATATGACATTTTATAACCACAAATAGATTCAATACCTCACTCAGCCACTGTGTGACGGATTTTCAAATGTACTTCAATCCAACTGAAGACGACCGGGAGATCAGGATTTCACGATGCTATGCGCTGGTCCTCATGGAAATACAGTCTTCCTTCGGGCAAAACATTACAGCTTTTGTCCACACTGGCTGCCAAAATACACCAAAGCTGAAAGTCCTTTAGTGTTGCTTTAACATATGTTTATAATTCAATGTTAATGCTCGCTTTTAATACAAATTTAGAGTTTCAACCCTTTCACACATTGAGATTTCTTATTTGAAGGCTTAGTTACCATAAAAGACTTAGTTTGCTTGTGCGTATGTAAGGTCTTGGGGAGGATGTTCATTGAAGATCTATACACTGTATATACTTTGTCACTCTTTTTTACAAAAGCTAAACTTATATGATATTGTCATTGTCAGGGTTTGCGATAATGACACGAGCAGAGGTGGATTTGCGTGAAAAATAAATTATTTATTGTACAGATGAATAATGAACTTTAACACAAACAGAGACAAAGGTAATGTGGAACGGAACCGGGGATTGTGCGGTACTAAAACTAGAACGTAAACAGAAAGGAAAGCGGGAACTAATAACTATGAAAAGAACCAAACAATAGAAATAAACAAAACAGCATAAGAACGCAGGATGGGGAAAATAAAATAAAACAAACTAATAATAACTACGAAAGAGGGAAGTGAGGAAAACCGGAGGCACAAAGAAACAAAACCACTAAAGAAATAATCTATAGGAAAACAAAACTATATAAAGGCACGCGAGGGAAACCGGAGGCAACACAAAAACAAAACCACTAAAGAAATAAACTAAAGGAGGAGTACGGAGAATTATGATGGAGGAGAGAGAACCAGCTCAGAGAAGTGGGGCTTACAGGGAGACGGTGAGGACTGGCAGGAGAAGGAGCAAGAGAGTCAACAAGAAGAGGTAAGGTAACGGACGATCCAGCGGTGAGTGAATAAGGCTTATATACTGAGGAGCAGGAGGTGGAGCAGTGGAGAAGATGACCAGATAATTAGTTACAGGTGGAAAAGATAATGAGGGAACTCAAGCTGAGGGAAAACACACAGAGAGAAACAGAGAGTATGGGAAACTGGAAAACACAGAAAAGAACAAACACAAAGACTTAACCAAAATACAAAATACAAACAAATCTCTATGTGTACAAGTAAATGTATATCCTTCTTTCTCGTTGTTTAAAATTTATTTGCTGCACACCAGCATGTTGGTGAGAGGAAGGATGAATCTGTGTTTATATGATGTCCACGGAGCCGAACCTGTGCACACGGCCTCACAGTCGTGTATGCAAACTGTTTTAATTACAATTCTACATCAACCAATATTCCAGTTTAATAAAGTTAAACATTATAAAGATCTTTTTAATTCTCAGTAAAGTAATTATTATTCATTTGTTTCCTGTATATTAGGAGATAAGAGACATTATTAGGTGGTAAGAGACGTACACATTCAACTTTGTTGTTAAAATCCTATACAATGCTCCTATTGAACTGAGCAGACATGTTCTTTTAATGTTCCAGGAGGTTTGAGCTTGCAAACAGATCCAGAAAGCAGGGATGAGTCCACATGATCTGTCAGCACTTCATTCTGTTCATACATAGCGATCCTTGGCAGTCCGTGAAAAAGCAAAGCAGCAATTAAAACAAAGTAAATAAAAAAATAAAAGTGTCTGAAATGTTATCCTGCTTTTAATGAAACTACTCTGTTCTCTCACCCTGATTACACCGAGAGCATTGAGCTGCTCATCTTTTTTTCTGATGATTCAATCATTTAGGACGACCACATCCATAACAATGGCTGTCTTTTGCTCCTTATTAATACTGACAATGTTTGGCTCGTTGGCCATTACAATTTTTTCCATTTCAGTCTGGAAGTGGATCTGCAGTTTTCCACCATAACGCTGTCCTTTAAGCTTCTTCTCCTGCAAATTCCATTGGCTGTAAAATTCACTAAGCATTTTTTTTTCTCTTTGGTACCTTCTTAATACATTGAAGCCTGATGAAAAAAAAAATCTTCATAGGGCTGGTATGCCAACAGATTTCCCTTAATAATGTAGCATAAGCCTTGAAATAAACAGATGAGAAATGACTCAAATTCCAGAACACTAGTTTAATTTGACAGTTTCCAGTTTTCAAAGAAAAAATTACAATTCACTGCTATATTAGTCCTTATGCTATCAAATATTTTAAAAAACAATTAGGAGGTACATTTACAACAGGTGTATGATTTCAGCTGAATCTAAACAAAGCAATTGTAAGTAAATGGATGACTCATTGCACTTTTTGTTTCACACATAGTTTAGAACAGAGTCTGGAAGTTACGTTAATAAAAGTGGCTCTTCATATAACTTTTGCAATCCAAATGTTTCCACATTTTACGTAGCAGTTGGACCAAAGTTTCAGGCAACCCACTGGCGTCTAATTTGGCGACTTAATACGCCAAGTCAGTCATTCTAAATTCTCTCTAGAAACCATATTCAGATTGGCTGTTCAGCTGCCAGTCAGGAGCGTTTTGCCTGTCGCCACATTGAAAAGATGATACACTGTCTGTCAGTGGAAATTCAATGTTGAATGAGTTTCAGTTAGTGGAAATCTTGTTTAAATTGTTTAAATTGCATGTAAGCACACATACAGGATTATTTAAATGCAAAAATTTAGATATATTTTATAGATATATACTTTCAATTAACAACTTGTGGGGCAGGGCCCCAAAGGCCCCTTCTGTAAAGGCCAGCTGCCACTGTCCTAATATGTTGTTGGCCAACAATTGGTACTTTTGGAGATGAAAACATTCTTGCTTTTAACTTCCATGAGACTTTATCCCTGCTGTGTTCCTTTGGCTACCTGATGATTTTGGATCACTAATATGATCCAAAATACCACAAAGACTTAGAAAAAACAGCATCATGATTTTTATTTTATGTTGGCCTATCATATAGAATCCAACTAAAATCCCTACTTATTTTGCTATTGTAAAATAACAGAATGGGAGAAAGCTCAAGTTGTGTTATTACTTTTCCAAGAATGTATGAGTTCCTAACTCATAGTTAGTGGAAATCTGGTTTTAAAATGGCTCCTTCAGTTACAGTCAAAACACACAGTATTTTTGCTTCGTACCATCCCTGGCATCTGTGATTTATATAAAACATTCTTCCATTTGAAATTGCCTGTTCTTATTTAGAGATAATAAACAGAAGAGGGTCCTTTCATTTTAAGTAAAAACATCAATTTGCAAGGCTAACTGGTAGGTGGACCTTTTAAAACGGGATATTATTGCTTTATAATATCGGTTGAGTAGTTCTGTCCGCTACTTTCCCAATGTCCAACACAGACCTCACAGCAAGTCTCAGATCAAAAAAGTGTGCAAGCGCAAATGTATAACATAATAATGTTTAAAGTCAGACACATCCGGAGCGATATTATCATGGCATTAATAGCCAAAGAGAGCAGTCAGAAAGCATCCCTCTTTTTTGGGGCTCAGCAATTCTGGAGATATTTAGGATTCAGTGTTTTGGTTAATTGGCTACTCAAGCTATGACCTCATGGTACTATGGGTGGATCACACAGATGATGACAATGATGAAACTTTGATGAGGCAATGAAAAGTTGATTTTGGCTGCAGGTGGTGCCAGTTTTTTGTAAGGCACCATTACAAAGCTGTTAAAGGAAAAGCTCTGAATCTGACTAGAATGAAAAAAACATGTAAGGGTCAAAAAATCACCACATTTCATCTCTACCATTTCAATGGTGGTGTCCCCATTTGCTTTTTTAAACCCTGTCTTTTAAATGGGTCTGTGTGATTTAAAAGCTAATGTAGCCACATTTTCAAACAAAATGTCATTTTGACAAAATGCCTAAATTTTATTAAAGTTGTTGCAAAAAGAATAATGAAGCTTTTATAGACTCCCGAATCCCTTCATGATACTACATGTATTTCAGAAGAGCTATAAATGAAGTAGCATTTTATTCCATTGCGTTATGTAAGTCTGTCAAAGAAAGTGTGAAATTTAATTTTTCCTTTAGAAATATTTCATTTTTGTTCATGAGGTTACTCTAAAACAACAAAAATTTTATACTTTTATTCAACTTTTTAGCTATACAGACATTTACTCTGGCTTTTGTTTTGTTTCAACCTAAGACGCCAAAAGGAAACTTTTTTTTCTTTTTTTAATAGACTTACAAAATCCTCTAATTGCAGCTTAATTATGCTGTTAAACACACCTCAGAGGAGCCCAGGTATGCTTAGATTTTGCTTAAAGAATTGTTTTTAAAATGATTTTTTACAGGACATTACCACTGTATTTAATATGTTTTTTCTAAGTGTGGAGAAAGCCAGGAAAGTAAACACCTATGACAAGCAGTCTTAGCAGAACTCCTGCCAATAAAGGTCGATGCTGCTTGTTTACGAGTGTAAATTCCACCAAGGGAGGTAATAGTTCCTGCTGTGGCTCAGACGTGACTGAACAGGAGGTCTGGACAGCTTGTTAAGTGGTTACCTTTTGAATGTGTCACTTTTCCAACATGCCTCCCACAGACACCCACCCTCACTTAAACAAAAGCGAGCAAACCTTTCACCAAGGAGGAAGATTTAATTTAGACGTTAGAACAAAACAGTGCAACTCACAAGCATATGACTATTTTATTTATATTTAATGTGATAGAAATACACAAAGGACAACAATAACGAACGGTCACTAAAATATTTTACAAATAAAAGTCTCAAAATTAGTGTGTATTCCTACTACCATGATAGTCCTAAAATGGGTTCCAAAAAAGTGGGTTATTCTGGAGCTTAGGTGTAAACTCTTAGGATAAAAAAACGATTAGATGTTCAATGTCTAAATCTGATCTCCACAAATGTGTGAAAAGCCACTGTGGAGAGAAGGTCATAAGACATCATTGTGATGTTTGGCAAGTCTGTAACTGACAGGCATCAGACAAAAAGACAGCTGAAAAATGGCTTAAAAGCATTGCTGTGAAATATTTAAAGGTTACCATTGGGTTTAATACACCAAAGGAACTGGGTTTGTCTGGAAGTGAATTATGGTAGGTATTACCACAATTCTAAAATATACCACTGTGTAATTAATAAATAAATCCGTCATAAATATTGTTTCACTGTATCTGTTTATCAAACTGACATGTATTATTTTATCTTTCTAGGAAACGACCCAATTAACCCAATCTGGCTGAGTCTGAGCCATTTGGCAAAGCAGAATGGGCAAAGAGCTCATTGTCTAAATGAGTAAAGCTGGAAGAAATACACCATAATTGAAAAGCTGTAATTGGAGTGAAAGGTGGTCCTGCATAGTACTAACTTGTGGAAAACAGATGTGCACCACACTGTTCTACTTTGTGTGAAGTGTATCGCATAGGAATCCTGCAAATACATCGATTTCCATTGTCGTACCACCAGGAAATGTAACACATATATGGATGGTAATACTTTCGCAAGTCACTTTAGTTATTTGTTTTTGAGACTGTAAATTTGTGACTCAGATTTTCCATTCTAGAAACCGACTGAATATGAAGAGGCACACTTCATCTATCCTGTTGTACTTAGGGAGAAAGTATCTGTTATTTCTCTTTTGGACCTCAGATTTTCATGGAGCCACAGCATTGATATTGTATTATATTGCTTATTTGTTGAGGCCAAGTGTATACATTCAGGGCAGCACAAGTTTCCTGTTAACATTGGACGCTCAACTTGTTTCCAAAAATTACAACTTTGCAGGCCAGTTCCAAGGCCCAGACCACTGGCTTGTCTAAATACCTGCCAGCAGTAACTTTGTCTATTCCAGATCTCGGCCTACATGTCAGCCAAACAATGAGGGAACTTCTGTGTTAAATCAAAATGAGGCTAATAGGACTTAAAAGTTCGTTAAAGTTCCCACTATTGAATAAAAATGCACTAAACATGCCAATTGGAAACATTGCAAATTAATTTACGACTAAGAACAATGTGGAAAATGCACACACTTTTTCTGTGACTCATCGAGAAGCTCAAATCAGGTGAACAATTTTGAAAATCAAACGCCTGTAATGAATCTGGCCTGCATTTTCCACCAGAGAGTTTACCTTTGCTGATTGAGGCAGTCAAACATAGGCATTAACTGAATGTTTGGGCAGCATCGCTGTGGTGCAGCACTGGGGGAAAAAGTGAAATAGCTCTCTTGGATCTTCGCAGAGCCGCTCTGATTGTGCACACAAAGCCTCTCAGAAATTGGGAGAGGTAAACAGAGGCCAGGAAGTGCTGCGACCTGTCAAACAGTATGGTGTATGATTGAAGACAATCATGAGCTCAAACATAAACATCCCTGCAGGCCTTTACAAGCACTCAGCCCCACAAGCTGGAGAAAGGGGTGGTTTTATACCTCTGCCATACCACTGGAGGATGTGAGGTTTCATTGTGGAGATGTACTGATAGTAAGGTTTTCAGTAACTAAAATTGCGTTTTTGTCCCTGATGGAAGTCGCATGCAGAAATGTGCTGAAATCAAGTTTGTTTCTTAATGGTTCAAGTGTTGCTGGAGGCTTGAGCAGTTCAGATTTTCATCCCTTTTCATGCATCTTGGTTGCAGGTTAAGTTTAGCAAGAAATCTCAAAATAAAAAAATAGTATCTTGAATTAATATGCAAACAATTTCTCAAGAGGGAAATGGTTCATAATAGGGAAGAAAGTGACAAAAAGGAATAACTTACTAATGACTAACCA
Source organism: Orestias chungarensis (assembly GCA_032876305.1). Taxonomy (NCBI): domain Eukaryota; kingdom Metazoa; phylum Chordata; class Actinopteri; order Cyprinodontiformes; family Cyprinodontidae; genus Orestias; species Orestias chungarensis. The sequence goes on along the minus strand of JAVLVB010000702.1, from coordinate 878,831 downwards.
CATATACATCTTTTTCGTCTGTGGCAAAGAATCAAAGTACAAGGACAGAAATCATGCATTCACAAGAACAATGAGCATCGTTTACATAGGAAGACCCCAATGTTAGAGAAATAAAACAATAGGAGAATTGTTACCTACCTATACTGTTTATGTTATCTTTAAGCAACACTAAAGAAGTTTCAGTTTTGGTCGATCTTGGTAGCCAGTGTGGACAAAAGTGGTAGTGTTTTGCCAAAGGAAGACTGCATTACCCATTCGCCCCAGTGCATAGCATGGTAAAATTCTGATCCCCCGTTGCTTGTTGCTTTAAAAATACCTATGTTCAGGATGTAAAACATGTCACTATAATTATTTTTGCTTGGTCATCTGTACATTCCGGCATATCCAGCTGCCAGAACAAGCAGCTCTGTCCTCCTGAGTCCTCTAAGACATTCAGTTTAACCAGTTCCTGCAAAACATCATTCTTAATTTCATGTTTAGTGACATACATTTTCACAGGAGTATCAAAGTGTTCAGCAAGGCACAGCAAGTCTGCCTTTTGACATAAGTCTACCTTCTCACAGGTAGGAGCCTAAATTAAGTCCTTTAAGTCAATGCTAACTTTATAAAAAGTTTACAAACATCTTTTAATTACTGTGGTTGTCTATAGCTCAGGAATTTAATATGATCCCGGGCGAGCCCTCACTTGTGTCTTTCCTTAACAAAACTCTCCAACTCATTCTGAGTTATCAGTCATTACCAAAGGTGGTATTTTGTCCCGCCAATGATCTCAGGATTTGCCCAAGATCTTCCATGGAAGGGTTTCAAAAGGAGGGGTCTTGGAGGCATCCTGATAAGATGCTTGAATTATCTCAATCCATTTGATCTGTAAGATCAACAGCTCTTCAGTGTCTCCCTTTGGATAGCGGACATTCTTCCCTCATCTTCTGGGGTCGAGCCCAGCCACCTATTGGAACAAGCTAATTTTAGCTGCTAGTATCCAGTATAATTTTAGGTCACAATCTACATCTTTTGACCAGAGTGTCAGGTTGAGTCTCTCTTTGTAGTTCCCTAGGTGGCCACGGGGGTCGCTGTTGCGGGGCTCCAGGATGGAGTCCCGCGGTTCCCAGGTGTCTCGGGTTGGCACTGATGAGCAGAGCAGTATAAGAGGAGTGTGGATCAACTACTCGTCGCCTGAGTGTTGCCTATTACCGGTAACCCTCAACCTCAGAGCCAAAGA
>JAVLVB010000702.1:861639-877512 GCA_032876305.1 Orestias chungarensis | reverse complement strand
ATCCCGGTCTTCCACGTCCAGGCTCCCGTTCACTTCCGCCACTCAGTGCCGCTCGCACTTTCCCCGTGACCACCACTGCAGACTCACCGCTGGATCCAACCCCTTCCCGTGTCACTACCCTCTCTCAATAAATACAATAACCGTATCTTCTGAGTGTCTCTGCCTTTGTGGGTCGAAAACCTTAAAACCCGACATGACACAGAGTTGACGGTCAGATCACAGCAGAACAAGTAAATGTTATGGCTCACCTCATTCTTCACCACTAAAGATTGGAGCAGTACCTGGATTAATAAAATGCATATGCCCCCACAGAGCCCCTATTCCAAGCACCCAATAGGGACCAAAGGGCTGTATTAACAGCAGGGGATCCCTATACATACAGTAAAGTACAATGTGAAAATCACATTTTATACAAATTCATGTCGATACATCTTTTTCCTCCTCTACAACTATCCATCCATCTACATCCCATATCAATACCCGCTTATGTTTCCAAAGTTAACGTTGGAGTCTATTTCCAGCAGTCATTGCTCTAGAGTATACCCTGAACATGTCACCTGAAAATCCGTGGGAGACATAGAAACACTCTTTACAAACAGCCATTAATGTATGCATACATACTTATTCCTGAAGGTGATCAATAAAATTTATCAGTGTATTTATTTATTTTTTTATTCTAGAAGGATGCTGGAGAACCCTTAGAGAACTAACATAAGCACTGGGAGAAACCTGCATTTAGAATTTAGCTCATCACTGAACTCACATATTTTAAGTTTATTTTACCTAGAGAAAATACACATATTGTGATTATGCATATTTCTCAGTCTAAGTAACGCTTCATATTTCAATTAATTTCAATATATAACTGCATACTTTTACCACAGAAGAGACCTTTTTGGTTTAATTTTCTTTTTCTTTTATGTTTTGTTTTTGGGATGAGGGAGAGACAGGAAGAGGGAAACAAGACATTCTTATTTAATTGGGGTCTTCAGTGCATTTGTTTTCAATACAGATGTCTGCTTTGTTTGCATTCTCTCACTCACTCCTTTTGTCTATTTTTAACCTTTCTGTCTCCTTTTCACCTCACTTCTGGCTTGAAAAAACTGACAACGTACTGATCCCCCTCCACCACCACTCTAAATGAGCTTTCTGCCCACCATCATCCGTTTAGTTTATTTCATGAATTTAGTAAAATTATGATTTTAAAATAGTGTTAGTACAGCAGCAGGAACAACATGTAATTGCAGTTGCAAAAATTTCAAGTTCCTATACAAATCCCAAAGGAAAAGTAAGAAAATTAGTTTTTGTTTCTTGGGCTAACACTGCTTCTTGGCAACATGTCTTATGAAGGTCCAAAGCCAACTTTTTTTTAAATGAATGGTACCACATTTGTAAGGAAAACACATTTGCGGGTAGAGCAGCAGCACTGAGAGTCATGCCCAAAAAAGAAAAAAAAAACTTGCTAAAGCCGTTCCGCCAGCGCCAAACAACTTTTGGTTGAGGCAGTGTGGGATGGTATCTTCCTCAGAGGAACTGCAAGGTTCATTTAAGGCTGGCTCAATGCAGAGAGATATCCATAAGAAATTTCGGCAACTATTGACAGTCCAAGATGTCCACTCTTAAGAAGTGAACTCACGTCTAAAGCAGTTGTTTCTCACCTGCCTGTCCATTTTGCCTGTCAAATGAGAGCAATTAAAAAACATGACAATATTCATGTAAATCAGTTCTGTTGACTTCTGTTGACAGAGTTCTGCTTTGAATATGGTCCTTTTAATTAATATTCCTCAGCAAAACAGTACTTTTCATGATCTTACAGGTCAGTTTCCTCTGTAAAGTCAGAACTTTTTTTTGTTTAGGGGGATTTGGTGGCAGCTTTCATGTAATTGAACAATACAGTTAATGTCTTTTTGTTTGTTATTGAGTTTTTGTGCAGTTTTGTGCAGTTCAGAGTGCAGCAGCTGATTAATTGTAGAAGATAATGAGGAACCTGTTTATTAACAGAGGATCCTGTCAGGTTGAGGTTTTTTAGAAGTCTTATAATTAATGTGTCTCATGTACTGGTTCAAGTGATTAATACTAGCTCATGACTGTAAATGAAAAGAACCGGAAATATTCTCATGTTTGGTGAAGGAAGTTTTGGCATCATATGTGCATACGTGTTTCATTAGTTCACACATATGCTCGCAGTGTAATCTACCAGAACAATTTTATAGGCATATCATTACTGCCGTTGCGCCACAAAGCTCAGACAGGAGGACCGTTTTTCACAATGACCCACTGCACTTTTATTGGGCCTACAGTGCTGTACTGTCAGGAAAACAACACGTACATGTCTAGGCCACAGATATGGTGCAGGAATCATGACTCTTGTTTCCAGTCATAGTTCACAATCAATCTTCAAGTCTTTAGCATTAGCAGGCATTCCAGCATTGCTTGTTGTTTAGTTGTGCAGCATTTTCCAACGTAGACTCTAGATGAGCTACATCTGAACCCAGTGAAATATTATTGTGCAGTATCTAGGAAATAGTACTGAAAAGATAAATGGAACACTGCTTTAGTCATGTCTTCTAAAATCTGTTCTTACCAGCGTGAGCTAAATGTCCAATAAAGCAATCTTGAAAAAGTTGATTTTAAGTGAAGGTAGAAAAGAGTCCCCCACTTTAAAAACAAAATAAAACAAAACAAAAAAATAATAAATTAAAATATGGTAGTAGCTTGTATACCTAAGAGCTGCTAATCTGGTCCCCAGGCATACCAGTGTCTAATCCTGTTGGCGTCCAAGCAAGCAACAGTAGCACGGGGATATTCCAACACTGAAATTCAAACTTCAGACTGGTTCACTTTTATCGACTTCAGTTATTACTTTATAACAAGGAAAATCTACATCGATTTTAAAAAAAAAGAGTTAATTAAGTCTACATTATAATAAAAACAAGCGTATTTAATATAATGCATTAAAATACTTTTTTGTCAGTAAAAAATGCTATTTTAACGTTCCCAAAAGTGCATTTCAGCTGAGGTTTCTAAACATCACTTCAGCAGAATTTAACCTTTCAAACCCTTTACTGTATATCAACACTAAGCAGGTCCCCATCCTTCGGAATCTAATGACAGAGATTTCTATCCACTGCAACATTGGGTCAGAATTTGGTGAAATGGTGAAATCACTTGTTAACACTAAATTGCATTATGGTATTTATGGTTTAAAAGCCACAGGCTATTTCGAACTGTGTAGCCAAAGTATGGGAAAAATAGATTTAAAAATTAACTGGCTACTAGTAAACCAGTTCTGTGTAGACCTAATTTGTGGCAATGCACAGTAATCAGACTCTGACGGTGGATTGAAGCTGTTGGAAATTTTTGTCTGGTTCCTGTGCCCAAGAAGAAGACACCCACCACACACAGTGACTACAGGCCGGTTGCCCAGACGTCACATGTCATGAAGTCACTAGAGCGGCTCGTCCTGAAGCACCTGTGTAACATTGTCGGCCCTTCACTGGACCCCCTGCAGTTCGCGTACCAGCCCCGGATGGGAGTGGAAGACGCCAGAATCTACCTGCTGCACCGAGTATACTCGCACCTGGAGGAGGCAAGCAGCAAGGTGAGAGACATTTTCTTTGACTTCTCTAGTGCGTTCGACACCATCCGACCAGCTATCCTCAGCAACAAACTCCTGGAAATGCGGGTGGACGCTCCACTGGTGGCCTGGATCAACAACTACCTCCCAGGCCGCCCACAGTATGAGAGACTGCAAGACACCACATCAGACATCATACGGAGCAGTACGGGGGTCCCACAGGGGACAGTACTGTCCCCGTTCCTGTTCACGCTCTACACCTCGGAATTTCAGGTTTTGCTCACAGACCTGCCATCTGCAGGAGTTCTCAGACGACTCTGCCATCGTGGGCCGCATCAGCAGGGACCAGGAGGCCGAGTACAGGAGTGTGGTGGACAGGTTTGTGGAGTGGTGTGGGCTGAATCATCTGCAGCTTAACGTCGGGAAGACAAAGGAGCTGGTGGTGGACGTCAGGAAACAGAGGAACCGCCCAGACCCCGTCATCATCAACGGCTCAGCTATGGACATAGTGGAGGACTACAAATACCTCGGTGTCCACATAGACAATAAACTGGACTGGTCTAAGATCACACACACTGTCTACAAAAAGGGTCAGAGCAGACTTTACTTCCACAGGAGGCTCAAATCTTTCAACGACTGCAGGACCATGCTGCAGATGTTCTACCGCTCTGTGGTCGCCAGCACCATCTTCTATGCTGTCGTGGGCTGGGGCAGCCGGCTGAGGACGGATGACACCAACAGACTCAACGAGATCCTGTCCTGGGACTGGAACTGGAGTCTGTGGTGGATGTGTCAGAGAGGAGGATGCTGAGGAAGCTGCTCAGCATCAAGGACAACACCTCCCACCCCCTACATGCCACTGAGACTGAGACCACAAGAGTCACCACAGAACTCCACAGGAGGTCTTTCTTACCTGTGGCAATCAAACTGTACAATTCCACTTCCATCTGCAGGAGGGGTATTTAGTAGGGCTAATTAGTAGTGTACTTATTGTTAATGGTGATTGTGTACTGTAATGTGTTGTATGTGAGATGAGTGTGTTGTGTTAATTGATACTCTGTAACCTTGGCAAAACAATTTCCCCGGGATCATTAAAGTCTGTCTTATCTTATCTTATCTTATCTTATCCTGTCTTATCTTATCTTATCTTATCTTATCTTATCTTATCTTATCTTACAGGTTAGTGGAAGACGCAAAAACAGCTGCTCAATTCCTAATTTAAAACTTTTGACCAATCGGTAATCCAAAGAAGAAATTAAACCCAACTTTTCTTCCATGGAAAGTTTCCTTGGCAACCCCCTCCTTCTGCACCCCAACACAACACAGCTAACTAACCCCTCACCTGCTCCCAATGAAAACCATTCCAAATATGAAACTGTAATATAACAACACTTACAATTGGAACTTAATGTAACTTAATGTGTATTTGCTTAATCTACAAATAATAGATCCCTGGGCAAAGGCCCACATTACTGTATGTAATCCTGCATATGGTATGTCTCATAAATTGGGGCTCAGAGCTGAGAATGATGTCATACTTCAGTTAAGAGCATGCAAACTGTTCGTAGGAAAACAGCTGGTAATACTAAGTGTAACAATGCAAGCTGATTATGGTGTATGACTATTTAATGCAGTAGTTTACAACAAAAAAGCAACATTTGTACAAATAAATAACATAAAGAATGTTGGTCATTGGTTTAGATTTAAACTGGTAGAAGGGCCTATAAATAATTTATACAGATCAGCCTCACTACATTTTAGATCTGCCAAGCAATATTCTCAGGGCTGCGGAGTCGGCACCCACTTTTTGTATATATTTGTTTCTCTTTCCGACTGAGAGCTCTGAAAAATTTTAGTATGAATGGAAAGACAAGGCATTATGAAACTACAACTGGAAAATCAAATAAGCAAAAGAAAACTCCCTTGGGTCGAAAATTACAGTTTTTATTCTCGACAACTAAATTCAAATTTTTCTCTCACTCTGTGTTTTTATTCATCAATGGCATCTCCCAGGACATGCTGCCCAGCTGCCCATACCAAACTGACTTAGGCTAAACCGTAAGCTAAAAACACAGCTCAACAACCATTGGTGTTTGTACCACAAATTTAGAACTGGGAATTACAGAGCCTTATCTGACATTTATCGCAGTGGAGTTGCTTTTAAGTTGGATATTGGAAATTTGAGCTCCATGATATAAGATTGTTTTAACAGTAAATTATTTTTGAACATTTCGATTCATTAAGGATTCATTTTAATTTGGCGTTTCCATATTTGAAATACTTGGTAAGGCTTTAAAAGTTTAAAAACTTTCTTAAAGGAAACTGGGATATAGACTAAGTGTACTTCAACAACCCTGTGATCTCTCTCCAGACCTCCCAGTGTAAGTACATTTTATATTTTCTTTAAAGAAATTTGCTATCCCTAAATCCCTACATATAAGTGTTCATACCATGTAACCCATTGCTAATTGGTGGCACAGATGAGGCACACAATTTTTTTTATCTGATTTAAATGCATTTTTTATTTCTTAGAAATTTTTATGCTCAGAACTAATGCTTTTTCTTTAGTAGTTTGCAGGTCAGGTGACCACTTCACTAATACTTGTGCTATATTGTGCTACTGTATGTCACAGATGGGGCACAGGACTTCTTTTATCCCATTTCAATGCATGTTTTTCTTTTTTCAAATAACTTTTACGCCATGTGACCCTATTCTACTCGATGAGGCTCACTTTAAAAAAATAAATCTAATTTCAATGCATTTTCTATGTTTAAAGACTTTTCTATTCAAAATATTTCAGTGTTTTTATTAGTCTGCAAGTAATGTAACCCACTCACTCAAAATTGATAGCTATTTATACTAAATCATTCATTCATTTATTCAATCATACTTTCATTTTTTTTCATCCAACTATTCAATAATTAATCCATCCATTCTTTTTTCCATCCATCCATCCATCTCTTCAGTATTTTTTCCATCCAACCATTCAATATTTTTTCCCTACCTCCATACATCCATCCATCCATCCATCCATCCATCCATCTATATATCCATTAATTCATTCATTCATTCATTTTTCCATCCATCTATTCAATATTTTTTCAATCCATCCATTCAATATTTATTTTCCATCCATCCATCCATCCGTCTGTCCGTCCGTCCATCCATCCATTCATTCATTAATTTTTCCATCCATCTATTCAATATTTATTTTCCATCCCTCCACCCATCCATTAATTAATTTTCCATCCATCCCTCCACCCATCCATTAATTAATTTTCCATCCATCCATCCATCCATCCATCCATCCATCCATCCATCCATCCATCCATCCATCCATCCATCCATTCATCCATCCATCCATCTATTCAGTATTTTTTCCATCCATCCATTCAATATTTCTTCCATCCATCCATCCAAACATCCATACATCCAGTCATCCATTCATTCATTCGTTTTTTCATCCATCCATCCATCTATTCAATATTTATTTTCCATCCATCCATCCATCCATCCATCCATCAATCCATCAATCTATCCATCCATTTATTAATATTTTCCATCCATCCATCCGTCTGTCCGTCCATCCATCCATCCATTCATTCATTAATTTTTCCATCCATCTATTCAATATTTATTTTCCATCCCTCCACCCATCCATTAATTAATTTTCCATCCATCCATCCATCCCTCCACCCATCCATTAATTAATTTTCCATCCATCCATCCATCCATCTATTCAGTATTTTTTCCATCCATCCATTCAATATTTTTTCCATCCATCCATCCATCCATCCATCCAGTCATCCATTCATTCATTCGTTTTTTCATCCATCCATCCATCTATTCAATATTTATTTTCCATCCATCCATCCATCCATCCATCCATCCATCCATCCATCCATCCATCCATCTATCCATCCATTTATTAATATTTTCCATACATCCATCTAGCAATCATCCATACATCCACATGGGTCGTCCCTCACTGTTTCTAAGCAGCTAATAATAATATAGTTTGCTGAGTAATTATTATTATTATTATTATTATTATTATTATGGTTTGCCCTTCTGGAACCAATCAGATGCAAGAAACTCCTGAGATCTTGACAGCCCCAGAGGCGGGATCTAAAAAGTCTCTCCTTTTTTTCTCACCCCTCCTCCTTTCTCTCCCTCCAAAGGCAGAGGTCTTTCCTCCCTCTCCTATTGAGCCTCAGAGTTGGCCGTGACGCGCGGCCCAAGGGGGAGAAGAGAAGAGCGCACAGATCTCTGCAGAATGCTGCGAACATCGAGCTTTCATGCCCGACCGCTTGTCTGTGGGAATCCTTCTGCGCGCCTTTGAGAGAAAGTTTCTGTTTTTTTCTCGTTTTTTCCAAAATTATATATATATATATATATATATTTTTTTTTTAGATACTTTTCTTTTTAAAAGACAAGGTGAAAGCGGTGAGAGCAGCCAGAAGACCTCCCAGGATCACGAAATGTTGGGATGGAAGGCGCAGACTTTGACTCGACGTCTCCAACAGGACCATGAAGTCTCCGCGAGTGAAACCCTGTCGCCTCGGGACATCGCTGCACGCTTTCGGGGGAATCGCACGGCCATCCAGTGGGAAACGGTAACCACCTCGCAGTCCCCGCAACATGGCCTCGGCCGCTAGTGTGCCCCGCGAGCAGGAAAGCGGAGACGCCGATCGGCCGGGGGTGACGCGGAGGTGCCGGGCGGACTGTGGCCGCGGCGCGCCGCTGGATCTGGAGTATCTGCAGCGGCCGAGCTACTGCGATGCGAGCTTCGCTCTGCAGCAAATATCCGAGGTGCTTCATGTCTTACGTTTCTCGCTCCTCTGGTGCCTGCTTCATTGTGTTTACCCGGGGAGGTGGTGGTGGGTGGGGGGGAGTGGCCAAAACTAACGCTGCTAATGTAACACAAACTGCGACTGTTAGGTTAGGAATGGATGTTGCAACAAAAGCTGCTTGTAGTGTTTATCAACACGGAGACTGAATGCATCTGAACCCAGGAGCGCACATGGCAGAAACCGCGCAAAGTTCACTTACTGTTGTTGCTGTTGTCCCATTTAAAACATATATATACATATATATATATATATATATATATATATATATATATCGGAAAGACAGCAATACGTGTATGTCCTGGACAGGTATCTCAGGTGCCAAAAAATAAATAAAATAAAAAAACATATCCATGTGTCTGTCCTATACCGCTTCACCCTCCTCACTCATATACCCATGTTAGGACTTTCCATTGACTTCCATTCATTTGGCATGGATTTCTATAACCTACAACTACATCTAACCATGACCAGTGCATGCCCAACCCTAACTCAATTCACACCATACTCGTGTACCTGATCCTTCATCCAAAAACAGCATTTGCACACACATACACACACAAGCACACACACACTGTCTCTAGTATTTGCTTTTCCACTCCCCATGCAGACCGGAACACACGGCCAGCTCCACAGGGAGAGGGGTTGTCTGCCTGTCTGTGTGTGTGTGTGTGTGTGTGTGTGGTGGTATTTGTGGGTTTTAACCGCATGCACTCTTCAGGGTATTTAATATCGGCTATTGATGTGTGGGGTGTGCAGCGGTGGATGTGAAAGCCACCCCAGGGACATTTCATAGACCGCTTCCCTTTGGAACACAATAGATTTTTTCTTCGGTGGGATATGTGCCAAGCTTCGAGCTCCCGGATGGAAAACTCCCGTTGAGTTTGGCTTTTAGAGACACTGAGTCAAAACCCCACAGTCTGATCGTTATTGGGAAGTAGAGCTCCACCATACACTAAATCAGAGCATCAGTGTGTTCAATGGTGGAATCTGGAAGGAGTTCTTGGCTCTACATCCATTTTTTAGTAGTAAACTATTTTATAAACAATACATGAATAATGGGCAATTATTTTTTTTTATGATTTATTTAATTAGTTTGAATAATTGTGGAGATAAATAAAAATGTATAATTTTTCCATTCAGTTTTGCATTGCACTTCATTTTGGATCTGAATCAAGTAAAGGATAGTCTAGTTTGTAGTTTCCGATAGTCTCATCCAAACTGCAAAATGGCAAAGTAGTGGGAAGGTTAGTGCAATGCATAATCCGTATGACTGTAACACACTAGGCCAACCTGAAGGACTTCTAACCAGATCCGATGTAGATGTCAGTGACTGAGATGCTGAGGCTTAGAAATAGTTGTGGAGACATCGTGATCTTTGGAAAAGAAAGAAAAAGGGTGAGGATATCTGTAGGTTAACTGCAGATATTATGGGTGTCATTTATTACATATAGTTGCATCTACTTTGAAGGTTAATCCGCTAATGAGATTTAAACTCTTAAATTTCACAATATTCAATAACTAATACTGCAGCAGAAAAATGACAATACTCACTTATGTATCAACTATAAAACCACCTATGTATGTTCCAGGATGGGGGCGTAAAAAAGGATTTATTGTTTGGAAATGTATTCATTTGCTTTGTTATTGTGAATCCTGGTAACTAAAGATGAGCAATGGATTAGAAATCAGATCATGCAAATTTTGCATGTTCTGCCTCTGTACTGCATCAGTGGGTCAGACAATAAAAGATTAATAATTTTTTTTAACTAATTGCATCCTTTCTCTTATACATGTTGCAGTTCATATTAGAGAAAAAAAATACAGGTCAGTATCAGCCCTAAAAAAGCCTGATTGGTGCATCTTTGCTAAACACTAAATCCTTTTAAATTTGTGTGTTTTTATTTAGCTTTACCTGCTCAGGTAAGTTCAGTCTGTTTGCTTTTACTGGCAGTAACCTCAGGTCTCTCGTCTTATCGCAGGGGAAGGCGACCGGGAGGAAAGCACCTCTGTGGCTGAGAGCGAAGTTCCAGAGATTTTTATTCAGGCTCGGCTGTTACATACAAAAGAACTGTGGAAAGATTTTGGTGGTGGGCCTCATGATTTTTGGAGCTTTTGCCGTGGGTTTAAAGGCAGCTAATCTGGAAACTGACGTGGAGAAGCTCTGGGTGGAAGGTAAGGCCATTTTTGATTTGTAGACAATTCTTTTGGGGGGGAAGTTGCTCAGTTTCTCTGCACTGTAGGAAAATTGCCAGCTATAAAGATTTTTAAGGGGAATTATTTCAAGCTTGTGTCCTGGAAAGTAGCGGAGCAACACTGAGTTGAATATGCAAGAGGTAACAATAATGTCACCCGCAAAGAAGGTTGTAATTAGTGTCATAAGCAGCCGTTAAGAGTTGAGGGAACTTTTGTCAAAGCCGCCATTTTGTGACTGTGTGTGTGTTGGTGTGTGTATGTGTGTGAGCCTGCCCCCAGCAGTCGAAGGCTCAGAGGCTGTGTGTGGTCCTGTTTTGGACAGCTCTCAACTTTCCAAAAAGATTTGTTTCTGGCTGCAGGGAAATAGCTGAGCAGCTTTGGTGGAAGTGTCACTCACTCTTCTTCTTGGTTGTTTTTTAAACTTATAAGCAATTTAAACAAGTAAAGAACTTTAAAAGAAGGAGAGACTGTGTGCATGGGTGGTGCTTTTGGGTAAATGGAAGGAGACGAGTTTTTTTTTTTTTTTCTCCTCTCCCCTCTTTGATCTGCATTCCTGTACATATGGCTCAAGTTGGCTGTCCTACTCATGAATGAAGAAGTAGAATCTGCTGTTTGGAACCTTATATTAAAAATAAAATCCTTTTGTATACACATTTTTGTATCTTTATAACTTTTTTACTTTCCTTTATTTCTTAAAAAAAAAAAAAGTCTAGTCGCTTTTTAACTCAAACATTAAAGCGATAGGATTCCCAACCTCTTTCCCCGGGGTTTGTGGCCCAAACCCGTTCTTGCATGCCGCTGCAGGTGTCTGACAAAAGCTGGTCTTCTAATACGCTGCACGGGTGCAGTTGGAGCACAGTTTGTGCGGAGAGTAGACTCTTCCATCACACATTTCTGGTTTTACTTAAAAGATCACGCTGTTCTCACACAATTTTCCCATGCCAAAACCAGTCAGGGGGACATGGGGAAAGCAGGCATTACAGGACATGCTGAATATTTTTGGCGGACTGATTGTAGATTTCTTTTACCTGTTTGGAAAAATCAGTTAAATTCTCTCGATATTTTGATTATTTTTGAGCAAAATACACATTTGCTGGCTTTGTAGATATGTTGTACATGTATTGTGAAAATGTATTAACTCAAAACTCACATACAATTGTATTTGAATATTTGTGTTATCTTGTTTTCTTTGCTATATTATTTACAATTTTTAAATTCGGTGTCATTCTAAGCCAGTTTTAGCCTGTTAATTGTAATTAAATATGACATGTATGTACACTGATGAAACCAAAACAACTTCATGAAGTTCATGTAACAGCGTTTCGCTTTTGTAGATTATGCCTGATTAAGGAAAATAAGCTAAATTCATTAGTTGTTGAAGTCGTTTTTTTAAATTATTCTCTTCTAGTGTTGTCATGATACAAAACATTATACAAATTCGATACCAATACAAAGAAAGTTGCTTTTTAAGACTGCAGCTTCTTTCTAGTTTAGAGTAAAAACTTAATGTACACTCTTACTGTCGACCAGTTGGTTATTGCAACTCTAAGAGTTGGAATCATTATTGGACTGTTTGCGCCAGCGAAGCCGATAATTAAACATTTAGAGTTCTCTCATAGTTGCTCTGAAATATTCATGTTGTGATGTCAGTGCAATTATTATTTAGCTTACTTTGGCATTTCCTGTCTGTTTGCCTCATCCAGGAAGTACATCCAAACTGCACTATTAATGTGTAGGTGTAGTCACAATGTTATGCACAATTTAAAGAAGAACATTATATATTTTTTAAGCTCCATGATGCACATTTATAGCAAAATCAAGTAACAACGTTACCTTCAATTATAATTATCAACTAAAAAAAAGCAACATGGCACCATAGCTGTATCTGGTGCCTGAAAATTTGCTTATGTCTCTTTAAGAGGCGCTTAATCTTTCTGACACTCCTCTCCTCAGCATGACATGGTTCTTCATATCTTCAATAATTTCATCCATTCCTTGAAGATATATATTGTTGCACAAAGGAGCTAGATTATATGATGTTTTTAGTAAATAGGATAACGTTGTGCAGTTCCAGCGGCTGTTTGCTAATTGCTGCTGCTGCTGCTAGTCTGGTGGAGCTATATGGAAGCGCCATGGGCGAGAGGCCCTCTGTTGGGCTGGAGCTTGGCTAGAGGCTGGAGCTCCATTTATGCACCTCTGAACGGCTGCCACGTGAGATTCCAGGAGTAGTTAAACATGCAATTTCTGATATAAAGTGAATTAACCTGCAATGACACTTGAGATATTTGAAACCTGCTTTGATAACCCAAGAATTTAAAGTATTTTTTTAAAATTCAAACGAATAGTATTGTACTGTGGTTAGGTGAGTTAGGTCTAATACATATATTCTACAAGCAGAAGAATGCTTGTGATTTGATCAGGAGTCAGTCTATTATATTTCGTTAGATTAGATCAGAGGTGTACATACAAAATGGGGATTGACAAATATCTTTGTTTATCTTTATCTTAAAAAACAACAACAAATCATCTTGTTATAATAATGATAAACTGATTAGGGATGTTTGAAAACCCCCAAAACTTTTAGCATGTTTGGGTTTTGTAGCCTTGGCTAAAAATAGTGTTTCTATGTGATGATAAATAAATGTTGTTTGCATTTCAAAATATGTTTTAAATTCAAATATGTATCTAAAAAAGTCTACAAAACGTGCAGCGTTGGAAGCCAAAATACTTTGGGGGAATGCTTTTTGCCAACACAGTAAATGCCCAAAACATGATAAGATTTTGAGACTATATGGCTTACATTAATCAGCCCCACAATCAATGGAAAATGGGTATAATAAACATATTTTATAATATGATGTACAAATAGATTCATTTTTAAGTAAAATTTAGGAATTTTATTGTTATTCATCATTCACAAACTGAATGAGTGGTTAAAGACATCAATTCAAGACATCAATACAAAGTGGTGTATTTGTTTGAGAAGTAAGGAAAACAATATTTTGCTACTAGAAAATTCCTGAAGAAATTTTGATGGTGCCTGCCAGTTGTGCGTGTCCGTGGGGTCCCGATTTATTCTGATGAGTAATGTCTACAAAGTATAGTATTGGAGTTTTCAATTGCATGTTGACTAACAGTTACTTACTCCATTGGTTATGTTTTGTTTACCCATTATAGATAATGTAAGCTTAAATGCTCATTTTAGCCACAAAGCTAAGGTTAGCATGTAGGTTGTCATCAGCATGTTAAGTTATCCCAATATAGTTGATGTATTACGCACACTGTAGTGTAAAAGCAAATATTAGCTAAAATGCTAACGTTTGCTTAAATGCTATTGTTAGTTGTCAAGCCAATGTTAGCATGTAGGTTGTCTTCAGCATGTTAACTTATCCTAATATAGTTGATTTATTACGCACACAGTAGTATAGAAACAAATTTTAGCTAACATGCTAAAGTTAGCTTGAATGCTATCATTACTATGTAGGGTCTTAGTTACATGTTGACTGACACCTAATGTCAGCACTCAGTATGTAAGTTTTAGCTTATACATTAAAATTAGCTTAAATGCTAGTGTTAGCTATAATGCTAACGTTAGCATGTTGGTTGTCATCAGCATGTTAACTTATTCTAATATGGTTGATATATGACGCAAATGGTAGTGTAAAACCAAATATTAGCTAAAATGCTAATGTTAGCTTAAATGCTAAAATTGCTATTTGTGGTCTTAATTACATGTTGACCGACACCTAATGTCTGCACTCAGTATGTCAAGTTTAGCTTATACATCTAAATTTGTTTACATGCTAATGTTAACTATAATGCTAACGTTAGCATGTTAGTTGTCATCAGCATGGTAACTAATGTATAATAATATATAATAATATAGTTGATAAATAACCAAAAGTGTATCAGCAATTATTAGCTAAAATGCTAATAATAGCTTAAATGCTATTTTTAGCTGTCAAGGTAATGTCAACATGTAGGTTGTCATAAGCATGTTAACTTATCCTAATATATTTGATGTATTACGCACACGGTAGTGTATAAGCAAATATTAGCTAAAATGCTAACATTGCCTTAAATGCTATTATTACTATGTGGGGTCACCTAATGTCAGCACTCAAGCTTAGCTCATACATCAAAATTAGCTTTAATGCTAATGTTAGCTGTAATGCTAACATTAGCATGTAGGTTGTCCACATACAATAACCTGCTTCATCTAGTATGCACATGGTAGCGTATATTCAAATTTTAGCTAAAATGCTAACATTAGCTTACATGCTAATTTTATCTATAAAGCTAACATAAGCATGTAGGTTGTCATCAGCATGTTCACTTACACTAACATACTTCATCTAGTATGCACATGCTAGTGTATAAGGTGGCAGAAGCTAAAATGCTAATATTAGCTTAAATGCTATCATTACTACATGGACTCGTACAAGTATGATGACGGATAATACTATGGTAGTATCATACTGTTTATGTGCTTATAAAAAAAGTCCCCCGAATAATGTCTCATAAAGCATTTAATCATAAGAGTGCCCACAAAGGCTTTTTAACCAGAAACCCAATAGAGTCCTCACAAAGCTGCATTAAACCAGTGTACTGGGGTACACACTGCATGGCCTTATATGGTGACCCAATGACACACATATTATATTAGTACTGTATGTAATGCATAGAATAATCAACAGTTATATTTGACTCATTCATAACTTACACTGTGCGGGAGTCTTAATAAATCTGTGAAAACCCAGTAAATTAATCTTGTGTACGCCTGCAAGACAAGGTGCAGGTAAAAATAACCCTTCACACCTGCGTTTCAGCAATGTCTGTACTTGACATTTAAGACATTATTAACAATATAGTTTCACTTAATATAATGCATAGAATAATCATCAGTTATATTTGACTCATTCTTAAGTTAAAGTGTGCGGGAGTGTTAAATAAATCTGTGCAAACCCACTAAATTAATCTTGTGGTACGCCTGCAAGACAAGGTGCAGGTATAAATAACGATGTCTGTACCTGCCATCCAGAACATGGTGGCTTTTTCAAAATGTTTTTAAACTCCGTAAGAAACATTCATCGAAATGTTTAAAACTATTTTTATAACACTCGCTAACAAGTGTTAACAGCACTGAAGACATGGCACGCACCGGTTGTCGTCCAGGCTGCGTCTGAAATGTGGACGAAAGTGCACTACTACAAAATAACCTGGAACTCAGCCGCCAATCTGTTAAACGT
>JAVLVB010000702.1:851271-861539 GCA_032876305.1 Orestias chungarensis | reverse complement strand
ATATATATATATATATATATATATATATATATATATATATATATATATATATATATATATATATATATATATATGTATATATATATGTTCTGTGTTCACAGTTTATGTTCTGTGTTCTGTTACTATGGTAATTAATGTCCATGCAGCCTCAGCATGTCTATCTGTCACCCACTATCATGTGTCAGTCGACCAGCTTTTTATCAATTTACCCTTCCGAACAAACCCTTCCCATTTGAAAACCGTAGTAGGTATCGATAAAAGTTTTAAACGGAGAGCGCTTGCCGTCCCTCGTGTACAGCTGTGCCACAGCTGAGATCTCTACGTACTTCAGAGCCTTAGCTGTGACGAGTTAAGCATGGAGTGCGTCAAAAATCCAAAATTCAAATCAATGCATGTCTATGGCGAAAGCTGGCCATTTTTGCTCCCGACTTTTTTTGCTTGGGTTTTTTTTTCTATATAACGGTCTACCCTAAAAAAATTCTGAAGACATTCTACCGTAGTCAACCCCCTTATATACAAAATACCTGAAAATCATGGCTAGTACCACAAAAAATGTAGTCATGAGTGCGAGTTAAACACAAAGCAAGTGTCTTTAAAAAAAGGATCTTCCACACTCTAGTTGATGATGTCATCACTGAAGATTTAGTGAAGATTTAGGGATTTTTGCGAAACTTTGTGTCGCTAAGAGGCCTGTTGCAAACAAACCGTGATAGATATCGACATACTGTCTTCACTTCTTGACAGACGACAGTCATACCTATAAACTGAGATTGAAATTACGTTTCTAGACGAACGTATGATGACACAGAACATGTTCAAACATTTGAGATGTTTAGGTTTTTTTTCGCAACTCCATTCATTCCTATGGGATTTTCGGACGTGGTTTTTCCGCAAATAAATTCGCAACGGATTCTCATCTGTAAAAAAGAAGTAATAGCACACCTCGCGGGATCGGGACACACATTTTTGATATATAGTTTGTGGGGGTGCACGGTACAGTTCGAGCCGCATTAACTCTGACGGAACAAAAAAAATAATAATAAAAAAAATATATATATATATATATATATATATATAAAAAATAAAGAGTACGGTTTAGAGGTGTAGATTAATAGATGCCTGCATTGCACTGCAATGGAGGCAGTGCATTGTTTTGCAATGCACTGCCTCCTATGCTATGCAATATGCAGGCACCAAATATAAATACTCAGTAATGAGGAATACGGATAAAACTATTGGCTTATCATTATAACTTTTATTGCTTTTTGGCATTTAAAAAGCTATGATATGACTACTTTCAGTCGTGTTTTCAAAAGCAAACTAAGTTTTTTTTCCTTAATGCAACAGTTAATAAAATAAAGTTTTCAATTGTAAAACAAAGCACACTGTTGCTGTTTCTTTGGTCCGTTACATCAAAAGTACAGAATCGAACTGATTTCGCTCGAACCAGGCACTTGTAGTTAAGTCATCTCTAGGAAACATCAGTAAAATGCCCAGGCACTTTGATTACAAAAAAGGATCTCTTTACACACATTCACTGTGCTTTGGTGGTTTCCTTGTTACCCGTTCATGAGGGGATCCAGATGCTGGTAGGGAGAGATCTGTTTGTTTAGATTAGACTGCACAGCTGAGGGATAGATTAGTTTTGCCTGGGCCGCGTAGCTGGGCCGTGCTGGGGGAACTGGCCCATCATTTGAGAAGAAAAAGAGGCGAGAAGAAAAGAGGACAGGGCAGCTGTTTATGTTTCCTTTGGAACTGCCCTCCGCAGGCGACCTGTAGACGACCCCACCAGGAAAAGCTGTGTGGCCCCGCAGACGCATATACAGCGCAACACAGCCAGCTTTCGTCGGACCTCCACACAATTTCATACAGGGTTCCGTTCTTGACTGCTTTCTGATTGAGTTCCCCAGCAGTTCACAATCACTTTGTACACTACTTGTCCGGGGTGTTTATTCTACACGTTGTCACGTGCAGGGATAGCCTCTTCTCTCTGCGCGCTCTCTGCACTGTTTAGAAACCTTCTGACACAGGAAGTTCTGTTTATTAGACAAAGTGTCAGAGAAAAATCAGAGTGAGCCACATACTCGTGCAAAAGAGTGATTGTCTCCTGGAGCACCTTGATCCCTCAGAATACATGGAGGGAATTGGTATTGTCTTATCATTTAATTGAATTTTATCTATGGGCTGGTATAAGATTATCAGGTGAACACTGCATTTACAAAACAGGAAGCAAAACAAAAACAGATATGTTTGCATTTATTTCAAATATTAAAGCAGCATTTATTCCTTCTAGTGGAAACACATGTTGAATACTGAATATTACCATTACATTGTTTTAATCTAAAACACTGACAGACTGCTATTTTGACAGTTTTGTCTACAGCAAACTAATAGCCAACATTTGCCTCTTAGTAAGCACAAGATAAGTTAACTGGCCTTCTTGCGGCCAGCTGGTGGGCAGTATGCAGCAACATGTACACAAAGGGAAGCGAGCCCTCTTTAACTGCCAGTGTAATAATTGAGTGATTTTGGTAGCCTGCCTATAGTAGATAGATGCCCCTCCACAGATATCACAACTGTTTTTAAGTATTGTTAGACATTTTAGGATTAAGCAAAGATGCTACTTTAATTTTAAACTTTCTTCGAAGCATGAGGAAAATGTAATTGTTTCCTTTCAGGAAGCTGACCAGCAGTGCCTCGTAATAGGTTGTTGTCTAGAAGGACTGAGTCATTCATTCTACCCCCCATAAAGCTGGGGGAAAACCCATGGTCATTCTAGGACATTCTTTGACTTCCCAAAGGACTTTAAAATGTAGGAATCCTATATAAAACACTTCTTGACATTAGGAATCACAACTTTGTTAAACATGGTATATAGGTAACCACCACATACCACTTTGTTTTTCTTACTTGAAAAAGGTGATTTAGGCCAGATTCTTTTCAGACGTTTGAGAGGTTCTGTGTTTATATTCACTGTGCCACTCACAGGAAATGATTAGCTCCAACAGGAAGTTGTAGTATTGTGATGTCCTATCTTGATTCCCCCCACCACAGAAACAAACACACACACACACACAGACACACACCCACACGCAAACACACGCACACACAAAGAAACATGGCTTGGAGTCGGCGTAGGAGAAAATGCCTTATGGCGACTTTTCAACTCGAGATGCACCCTTGATATCAAATCAGTGCAAAGATTAGCTGTCAGGAACAGAAAAGTGGATTTAAGGAAATAAACCCCTTATTGTTCTGCCTGACAAGCAATGGCAAATTAAAATCTCCCCTGTTATCAAGGGTTAAGGCAAGTCCATGCCAAATATTAAGAAAATATGATCACTGCCTGCCTCTAATTATAACAGTATCATATAAACATTGGCCTTCCTTTTCTACTAAAACTCCTCACTCCCTTTTAGTTTGAGATAGGTTGTAGATTCCATTGCTCAGTTTTTCTGGCAAAGAGAATCTGCTGGGAAAAAGGTTGTAAATTGAAGATGGGGAGGTGGATGAGCTAGAGTTGTTCTCAGATATGGTTAAGATTATACTACCAACAAAAATTTCCCAATTCAAGCGGAAACAACTTCACGCCGCCCTGATTTATGATGCGGACTTGGGGGCACAGAGTCATGGATTGTAGTCTCATGGCTACAGGCTGGCGGGAGGCCCAAGGTCCCACAGCACTTTCCTCGGGTGCATAAGTGCAGAGGCCAGGGGCCACAGGCATGGACTCCAGAGACCCTGAGGTCATCTCGTTGAGGCCCTGCTATTTAAAACCTCACCTGATACTCACCCTGTGGCCTGGGTGCAGAGTGAAGACTCACAGCAATGGGGGGTGCGGGGCAGGAGCTGTAAGAAATTCATCAGAAGTCGCAGCTGTCACCATAAAACTGCCCTAAAGAGTGCATCTCTTAAACCCAACTGTTAGAAGAGGATCTGTGAATGCATTTTATATTATGTTTGTGTAAAAATGACTGTCCAGCAGAGGGCAGTAAATCTGAGGTATAATCATTTAACTGATGTTTGCATAAACCCTAACTGAAAATAGAATACAGTTTCCCGGATTTTAGCGCTTCAAAGCTGATTTCATTGTATAATATGTAAATTGGGTGGCCAGTCTCAGCATGATACAGTCATGGGACAGTTTAATATACACACTTTTATTTTACTGGGTTCACAGCTGCATTTATTGTTTTGTGGTATACATTCCAAAAGTGACACAATGGCATTCCTGCAGACTTTTTCCTGCAAATCTGCGATCAAATTTGCGCTCTATCAGAAAAGTTTATTGATCTGAGATCTGGTTACTTAGGTGGTCAATTAAGATGTTCAAACATAGTTTAAGATCATTAATCCTTTGTGATATTGGGCCTCACGCTCTTTAAAGTATCCTTGAAAAGATGGACACTCTGTGGTTATAAAAGGACGTATTCCTGAGCTTATTTGTTGTTTTAAATGAGGCTTGTTTGCTAAAAGGGATTGAAATTGTTGCAAGAAAATATCTCCTTTACCTTTAAATCACTACTACCAACCTAACCTGCACATTAAGGCAGGATGGGTTCATGCTTCATGTTGTTTAATCCCAAATTCTGCGTGTCTTCTATCTGAGTGTGAAAGCTTAGAAAAAAGGCCAAATCTTTTCCGATTGTTGTCTAATCTTAGTTAGCTGAAAGGAAAGTGATTAGTAATCTGGCAGTGCAGCGCATCTGCTTCAGGGTTGCATGCGCTCTGCATGCCATGGTTTGTGCAAGTGGTTATTAGACCTACTGTTGCCTTTCCTTTCACCTTAAGCAAATCTGCAGAATAGTTGCTGCATAGCTTCTTTTTTACAGATTTTAAATAAAAAAAACTTGAAATTGACAATTGTGTGTGAAAATCACAGATCCGCAATTCATCAAATAGTTGTACAGGCCGTTTTAACACCAATAAAAATGTCAAGTTCAAAGATTCTTAAATCACCGTTCAAACTGCTGTAAATTAGCAAAGTCCCCTTTTAATGTGTAAAGCATTACGTTGCTCTTATGTGATTGGCTTAGTAGATATGTGTAGTAACCATAATTAAACTGCTGCCCTAATAATTTGGCTTATATGTATAAAGCCAGTGGGTAGTTTTCTGAATGGCAAAAAAATGCTGTCTTTTGTACCTGTAGAAATTTGGAACCTTCGCCTTTTCTGGTCATTTCCATATCTGTTTTGTACAGACATTAGTTCCAGTCTTACCCACCTTTAAGATGTTTTATACCTATACTCGTAGTACTGGTTATACGATTCCATAAATGTGATTGGAATCATTAGGAATTTGTTTATTTGTAATTTTTGGTTTGAGCAGCAGTCCAACCAAAAACAAGCCGTATTGTCTAATTGTTGACTGAGCTGGAAGAGATATCAGAACCCCAATGCGTGGATGTTAGGGTGCAGGGTAGACTTATGACAAACTTTACTTACAAAGGAGATGTTAATAGATCATACTTTTTTTAACCTTCACAATCAAAATGCTTAACGAAGAAAAAAAAATCCTAAACTTTGGTCGAGTATCTTGTTAATAAATGGAAGGTTTGGATGAAATGTATTTTTATTTTTTTCCGAATTAATGAGGACATGGTTCCTGTTTTTATATGCCTCTCTTTTGTACATACCGTGATTAAAAGCTTAGCTGACTGAGTTGGTGGTTGTTTTGCTGGGGATGGCATGGAGAAAAGCTGTAGTTGTAAAGTTCAGTGCTTTCAGAAAAAAAAATGCCTGTGAAGGTAGAAGAACAGGGGGGAGTGCCGCCAGAATGTGGCGTCATCAGCCGAGACGATTGTGGTTTTGCATGATTGAATTATTAAGCTTTGATGTGCATAAAAGTGGTAATGCATGTAAATGAACACACATGCACACAGACTAAACCCTTTGTTGCACGCAGAGAAGATTTGAAGTTCTGGTTCTGTGAATGACAAGGTGGTTGACTGGGAAGGCTAATTAGACGTCGATTTTCGTGTCAGGTTTTTTTTTTGTTCTCCTTTTTATCTCTTTGTTCTTCCTGTCGTGCCGTTACATGTTTCCCCCCCCCCAACGTAGCTTTTTTTTTCTTCTGCTGCTTTTATTCGAGAACCATAGGCACTGAAAACATACAAAAGTGTGCCGACACCCAATATTTTCCCCCCATTTAGCAGCTATCGTTCTCCTGTCATCTGCTTTCTTTTCTGGACAGGAGTTCTTCATACACTTGTACATACTGCACTAAATTAAGTCTGTTAATCAGATGGGCGCCTACAGGAGTAAACAAATATATAATTTTAAAAACGTTCAAGTGTATCAGCGTTTAGAGCGCTGAATTATCCTTGCACATGTGAGTGTGTGTGTGCTGGCATGCTCTAAAGGACTCCCATTCACAAACAACTTCCTGAGATGCCTCCAAGCGCTCTGTTTACATTCTGCATTCTTTCTGGCGCTCTTATTTAAAAACCAGAGCTCCGCAAATGACCGACCATAGGAGTCTGTGGAGAACGTTACCCCCCCCAACTTTTACCTCCTTCTTTAACTCCTCTATTCCTCTCATTTCCCTGCTACTAGAAAGAAATCTCTTTTTTACTTGAGCGTCTTTTTTTCCCCCTACTCTTCTGCTTTCCCCCCACCTCCCTGGCTGGGGAGAGTGGCCTCAGAATGCCAGATGTATTACAGAGTGAGCCACGGCAATGTAAACACTCAGCCCTGCCATGAGAGCAGGGTGGTCTGGCCTCCCTCCCTCCTTCCCTTCCCTACCCTCCCTCTCCCTTCCTCTCTTCCCTCCCTCACAGTGCTGACTGCCAGGAGGGTGGAGAAGTACAAAACAGGAGAGGGAGCACATTTTGCGTGTGTGTGTGTGTGTGTGTGTGTGTGTGTGTGTGTGTGTGTGTGTGTGTGTGTGTGTGTGTGTGTGTGTGTGTGTGTGTGTGTGTGTGTGTGTGTGTGTGTGCCCGCGTGCGTGCGTCCGAGAGTCGCTGGAATTTTTTGCAGCCCCTCTGGCTTACCGCATTTACATACATTGCTTTATAGTTCTTTGCAATTCCTGCAGCACGTCGTCACAGAATCTGGCAGTAACAGCAAGTACCACACAAGCACACGCAAGGCATGAAAACAGAGAAAAACGTTTTTTTTGTCACAGATGATTGAGTGGTTTGGAGCTTCGTTATGCGTCAGTATTAGACACAGTTAAAATGGTAGCAAATGTATGTTTTGGTTTACGTTCGATTTTTAAAATTAACAATCACAGAGAGCTAAGGATAAAGAATAAACTTCTACCTTTTTTTTTTCTTTTTTTTTTTTATAAATTGGCAGGTTTGCTTGTTTTGTACCCAATAAAGCTGGATAAGTTTCAAGCTCTCTTTAATACACAATGGATTATATTTTTTCTGCTGTTTGCTGTCAAAATTAGGATTATGTCACTCCATTACAGAATACATACCAGAAGTTTTTCAGTTTAATTTTGCTTAATAATCTTTTGGCGGTATAAAAGAGTCACATGGCCAAAATGGAGATCAGAAACAAACATATTTGAAACATTGCTTAGTAAATAGTATGCCATAAATAAATAAATAAGGATGCTCCCGTGGGTCATTTTACCAACATAACATCCATTAAACATTCCGCATATTTAAAGCCCCAGAACTGGATTGTATTTAAATGCTGTTGGGTGGCATGACAGATGCTGTACATGGAAGACACCCCTTTCGAAGATACACCCAATGTCTTGAACCCCAGGCAAAAGTATTGGAGCACATAACGTTGGCAAATATTATTACGTTTAGGGAAGATGCTCAGCACATGTTACTAAGTATGCCTCATTGTTTGTAAAATTGCAAAATGGGCAGCTTGAGTCCAAACAACAGAAAGAGCTTCAGATTACTTGCAAACATGTCACATTACTGGTTTAAATCGCATGGGAAGGAGGATGCAGGTATGGAAAATTGAATAGTTATTGTGTAGGTAATTTTTGCTCCTCCTCGCTCTGTGTGTTTCTGCCTCTGCTCCACACTCAGGAATGTGTGATTTTGGGATACCTGCAATCATGGGCCATCTTCACAGGAAATGACAAAGAGATGGCTGGCTAAGATTGGCTGCTCAGGCTCATGTCACGGTCTGTTATGGCTGGGCAGTAGGCCAGGCACAAGATTGTAAATCCAGCAGGGGGAAGGCTGTGAAAGCTTACCTGACTTCAAATTTACAGACATCAACAGGAGATGAGTAGCACCCCCCACCATCCCACCCGCCAGCATGGAAATATTCACACAGTTCAACTGCTGAGAATAAACTCTATCTATGTTTGGTTGCAAAGGTACACATATTTTTATTGAAACATTTATTGCACAGATGCATGCACATGCTGCAAAACCAGAAATGCTACGTGTTTTCCTTCACATCTGCCTTGTATTCTTTCTTCTGTTACCCTGTGAATCTAGTAGTATTGAAAATAAAAGTTTTTCTTTAGTGGGGATGGATGTGGGGGGTTGGTAGAGGACATTGGGGATTTGAATGAAGGCAACAACGTGGAAGAATCTGCCCATTGAGGACTGTGTGAATGTGCACCTCGTGCCCGGGAGTAGCTGCATTGGGAGCCAGCCGACTGCTAAATACACCCATTTTAGGAGTTACAGAGGCCGGACAGGTGATTAGCATAATCAGGGGCGAGGGTATCTATACATATGGTAATGCTGCAGTTAAAGGGGGGTAGGGGTTGCAGCGGTTGGCAACTGGACTGTCACATTTGTTTCAGGGGTTGTTTTGGGCACATCTAAATAATTTTGAAAACTCTTCTCTGTCATTCTTTTATTTTTTTTGTCCTCATTCTATTAAGTTTACCTGTCTCTAACTTATGTGGAAGCACAGTCCCTTCTTTATTTTACCTGAAGAGAATACTGGTAGAGCACAAGAGAAAAAGCATTAGAGTGAAGGAGGGGGTGCTTGTCGTGGGTCAGATAGGGTCTGTACTCTCAGGGAGGATTTTTACCATATAGTTGTGGCTATGCACACCTGCATTTGGAGCCACTGATTGTTCCACAGAAGTAGTACAACTATGGTTGCTCTTAAATTTCATTCTTTTGCTGCAGATGCTTAGTAACAGCGGGAGTCCAAGTTGAAATTTGTCTCAATTATTGGTCTGCAGAAGGCAAGGATGATGGATGATTTGGCGCTTAAGCATCTGGATTGTTGAAAGAATAAATGGATGGAAGAATGGATCAGGTAAATTAATGAAAAAGTGTATAATTTATTTCAAGCATTTTAGCCATTGTCTTCTGTGTCATCGTTTTATTTGTGAGCATCTGCTGCCATAAGACTTTGTCCAACGTATGAAATATGACATTGGCAAGCTCATAACAAATGCAAATACATCAGCCTGCAATTATTGGTTGCGTATTGCACACTGATATTGCTATGATGATGTGCATTGTGCAGGAAGGATTGCTGGTGGAAAACAGTGGATAGGCAATTGTCAAATATGTGATCATGGATGGGAGAATGTCTAGATTGGTTAGATTCTGAATTAATTGAATTTCAATTACACAGTTGCAACATTACCATGTTTACAGTTCTCACTGTAAAATGATTGTAAATGAGAAGTTTAAACATTTTATGATAAAATATAATAAATAGTTCCAGTTAAAATGTGGTGACATCAATATCATTCAAGATTTTGTTGCTACAGGTGTTTTCCTGGGGCTCCCTTGTTCTCAGGAGGCCTTTGGGGGTCTGTTTCTGGGTGACCATATGCAGATATGCACATATTTTCTAGTTATTTTTATCATCAGTATTGTGTCAGTTGAGTAAAAGCGTAGCAGCAGAACTGAGAAAAAGCCGAATGTTTTAGCAAAGGTCATAAATGAGTGTGTAAAGTGAATGTAAGCATATGGCTGAAGAACTTTCTAAATTCAATTATGCCAATCCTCACAGTGATGTTCAAATTGAAATTACTAGAAGTCAAGAAACTTTGTTTATGACTATGTTTTATTGTTCAGTGACACCTCTTTAAGTTTAAAATGTACCTGCTAAACATTTTTTCCCTTGGGGTAATACAGAAATAATGTCAGTCTTTTTAGTTGTAATTTAGATGCACATTTTCCCATGTTCCCAAGAGATCAAAGCCCTGTTTTTATTGGCTCACAAAGCAAAAACCAGCAATTAAAGTAGTTTTTATTTCTTTTTAGTTTACGGAGTGGTTTTTATTCATACTTTAAGCATTTGGTGTGGGACAGTGCAATGCTGTTTGCAGAAAAGTGACCTGTTTCTTTTTTTCTCTTTTTGTGTGTGTA
>JAVLVB010000702.1:836846-851171 GCA_032876305.1 Orestias chungarensis | reverse complement strand
CTCCACACCACAGGGGTTTGTTTTTGAGATGGGGCCTAATCCAGGTAATCCATTCTCTGCATACATGCACACGTGTGCACACACACTTACTGAGGTGTGTTTTGGCCACATACATGTATATTGAATAGACTCATACATCTCGTATGTTCCAATGTGGTAGATTGAAACAATCTGTTTAAAGGAGAATTTTATTTTTACATCAGTTTTGAGACACCACCATTCTTTTCTCTGTCATAGATGTAGCTGCTTATCACACACATTAGCTGAAGGACTTGTTTGCTGTTGTTTTCCTCAAAAGTGTGAGCTGCTTCCGTTTTCTGCATAGGAGGTGTCCGTGGGATCGGGCTGTGGTGCTCTGTGTCCTGCATGGAGAAAAGAGAAAGTTGGCAATGAGAAAAGGGGGCTGGGCTGGCTTTGACAGAGGGGCCAGGCTGATTGCCATCATGATCTGGCCAATCACTGGGTAGAGCTGAATAAAGCAAAGGGAGAGATAATGGGAGTACGAACGGGAGGAGGGAGTCTAGATTTGAAAAGACGAAGGGGGTGATGTCAGTTCCTTAGAAACCTATGTCCTCTCCTTTTATAGCCCACTGCCCCCCATTCCAACACTGGGAGAATAGGGGAGCCCAGGGGTTAATGTTATGCAACATGTTCAATACCCACACTGAGGGCTCTGCTACTGGGGCATACACAAGCCTGTTCTCTTCTCCTCTCAGTGAAAGTCTCAGTGATGAGGAAAGCTTTGACTGTAATCACAATTTCTTTATAAATCAGTTATTCCTGAATAAACAGATTTTTTTTGATTTAACATCAATCTGAAAACCAAAAACCCTCAGAAAATGCGTGCTTCAATAGGTTTTTTTCCCTCTCTCTATATCGGGGTCAGGGGCCACCTATTGAGTTTACTGGTGTTGTCAAACCACATGTGGATGATTGAAAGTGACAAAATGTCCTTTACACAAGCTTTGCAATATAATTGACTGAAGTCAATATCAGATTATGACTACAGTGTAATTTTAGAATATTTACCTGCTTTGTCTAATGTTGTATTTACAATAAAAAAGCTCAGATATACTTTATTTAAATATTTACTATAACTATAGGATATTGGAGCTCTAAGAAGGTTTTCTGTTTTTGTTCTTTGTTATGTATTATTAGAAGCTGAGGGGATCACACCATGTGTGTGAAGGAGTACTCTGTGTTACACAGCTCTATGGGTAAACCGCTTTTTTTAAATTCAGCTTTAGTGTAAGATCTACAAGAGATTGGGAACATTTCCTTTTTTACAGTATATTTAGCTTTATGTTTTTAAGTCTTTGCATATAAGGTAGTAGATTCAAGTGACACCTGAGTGTCCTTTACAGAAATTGGTTTAGTTCATTTTGTGTTTCCTCTGGATTCATTTTTAGCATTATTGTTGCTAAAGATTAGGGGGGGCCCGTTCCTATATTGATATATGCTATCTGGCCGATACCAGCAACAACGTAATATGGTATATTAGGATATTACCAGCCTGCATCTAAAGTCTTCAATATTAGCACTGTGTTGAAGCAGAAAAAGCAAAAAAGTGCTGGTAAAGCAAGTATTTAAAAGTCAGTGACACGTGTTGGTCACAGCAGCTGAACTTGGAACTGAACACCTTTAAGTTATCAACACAAGCTGGGGTCACCCAGTTTTCCTTGGAGGAGGAAAATGGGAATATGTGTCATTGAAGAAACACAGCTGTGTGTACACACACACTTGTATGGACATGCTTGCACGTACGCAGCGCTGTGTGCACACTCTCGCACTCTTTTCTGGTCCAGCTGGGGTGTTAATTTCACCCCACGGCTCTGTGAGTGTTGACCCCAAAACTTTGCAACCCTATGAAGTGAGGAATTCTCAAAGCCCGAGGCTGTAATGTGCCGTTTCCTGTAGAGAAAGACTAAATTCCTTTGACTTGTCCCATTCTTCTTTGCTTGCTCGCCGTAAACTCTAGGGTTTTTTTGGGTGGCGGTCCGCAACTTGGGAAGCATTCCGGCCAGACAGCGAGCTCGTTCTAAGCACAGCCCTCCCATCTTTTTCCAATTAGATCTTTCTTCGTGTCCTTCCACACAGAGAAACAGGGTGAAAATAGATGTGGCTCCTTCCTTGTTTGAGTGTTATCTTCCTTCCTTCTGGCAGCACATTCGCACCAACCCCGAGGCTAGCTTTGCGACCGAGTGCTGAGTGCACTGGACAAGTTGACTTGTTAGTGCACTTTCGGTGCACATCGGGCCTTAATCAGTTCCATTCATGCTCCTTTGAAGGCAGTTGCTAGTGTAACATAGCTGTGTTGCTGGCCTAGCACTAGAAAGCATGTCGCTCCAGTTAGGCTCAGCCTGCTATTAATGATGAGTATTATAAACATGCTTTCAGACAGGATCAGATGGGAATGCTGTTTGGGTCTAGAAAAGAGGAAATCAAGTGTGTTTTCCTAATGCCCCAAGACATGGCCCCCTCCTTCACTGTTCCATTGGTCTGACTGGGTGGTCCGGCCCAGCAGAACAGGCATGCTTATGTTCGACTTTAATGCCATTACAATGGAGTAAAAACATTTAATCCATGCCTACTGTTGCAGGAATTGAGCCGATTTGTTAAATTGTATTAAGGCAGAATAAAATGTTACAGATTTTTCTCACAACTAAAACTTTTACTGGGCATTTTCATGTTTTTTGTGTTTGTATGTGTTTAGTCCAAGTTGATGGAAGTCCTATAATCCTTTGCTCATAAATCTGGCACACTCAAATTTAAGTAGTTTATATACACACACTCCTTATTAAATGGGTCCTTACACTGCTAAATCTGGCTGTTTTGTGTGTTTTATTTTAATGTTTTTTTTCTTTCTTTGCTCTTTGCTTTTAAAGCAAGCAAAACAATCAGTGTCTCTTTGGCACTGAGTTTGCTTTGTGCTATTGACCTGCATTCATCAAATGAAAACAGCGAGATATTATTTTCTCTGTCTGATATTAAATAAAATTGAAAAAAATCTTTACGGTCAACTTTAAGGTCTGTCATTGAAATTTCAAACCGTTCACGCCTTTAAAAATGATGGCGACGAGTCTTTAAATCTTCTTTTATGTTAACTCCCAACATTTGTTTCAAGTGGAGGGAGTTCTGTATTTTCAGGCAAAAAATCTCAAGCAACTACTTCATTTAGTTAGAAAAATCCTACAAAATCAGCCAAAATATCAGGAGAAGAATTTGGGTTGGTAAATGTAGTTCATTCTTGAGTACAACATCTAGACGCCTGAACATCCAACACTTATCTATTGAAATGATTAGATGCAAATACAAACAGCATTAAAAGATTGTGCCGTGCAGCATATGTTGTGTTCATTACTCAAACACATAAATGCAGCATCATGAAAAAGATCTGGAAGATGAAGCTTGAGAAAAAATGGGTCTTTCTAAATCACAATGACCCTAACTAACCGGCTAGATTATTTACCATGGGTCTTTATGACAACATAGTCTGTTTGGAGTGGAAACCAAAAATAGACAAAACACGCTACTGTGGGAAGCTTATAAAAAGATATAAAAAGTGTTTTGACCCCTACGTTATAATATAATAATAAAAAAATAAAATAAACCCTTCTCTTGATATTCCAGTTTTTATTAAATAAAAATTACTTGGAAGATTTTTAAAAACATTAATGTGTTTTTAAATATTTATTTTTTCCCCCTTTATCCTAAACCTTTGGGCATCTTTCTAAAGACTAAGGCTGGTTAAAAGCTCTCCCAGACCTTACCTTTATGATGTGTTCCTTGGACTTGGTCATGATGCTGTTTGTTCCACAATTTTCTTTTAGCTAACCTCTGTGGGCGTCACATAGCAGCTATATTTGTACTAGGGCTAGATTACACAGGTGGACTCTATTTAGTCATTAGCAATCATCAGGCATTTTCTAAAGGCAGTTGGTTGTGACGAGACAAAAGGGGGCTGTTCAACCACACTGTTTAGTTTTTCAAATCATGTATAATTTTCTTTCAATTTTACAATTGCGTATCACTTTGTATTGGTCTCTCACATACAAATCGGATAAAATTTATGTATTTTTGTGGTTGAAGAGCGTTGCTCTACAACTGCTGCTATAAACTCTTTTTTTTCATTATCCTCTGCATTTACTTAAGTTTTCCGTCTCTTCAACCCCCCAGTTGGTTGTGGCAGATGGCTGCTTGTACGGAGGCAGGTTCTGCTGGAGGTTTCTTCCTGATAAAGGGGAGTTTTTCCTCTTCACGGTCGCTACATGCATGCTCAGTATGAGGGATTGTTGTAAATTCAACAACAACACAAGCCATTGTTTCGGTCTGCTGATTCCAGAGGTTTGAATGTTGCAAGTCAATTCGACTCGATGCAATCTGCTGGGGTTCCTAAGATTGAAAACTTTTTCAGACTGATTTGTAATGATGTATCTATGATTTTAATTGATTTTCCTGTAAAGTGCCTATATATAGTCAATGGCCTGTTTATTAGGTAGACATTGCTAGTGCCAGCCTGGACCTTATTTTGTTTTCCGGGGTACCTGAATTCTCTTTGGCATGGATTTAACAAGTTGTTGGAACATTTCTCACTGGTTTGGGTTCATATAGGGATGACTACACATCCATCTTAACAGTGTGTTGGTCCACCACCTTTGGAAGGACATCTGGTCTCTAAACTCCTTTATGATCAAAAAAAAAGTTTTGCTGCTTCAGACCTTTTGAACCGAGACATCTTCCTATTTGAAGTTGCTATCATAAAGAGATTGAAATAAGAGGCAACAATACTTCAGGAGGCTTCTGTGTTTTAATCGTAGAATTCGGTTTTGAGCTGTCTGAAGTGTTTAATGCCACACCATTAGCTAAAACTGAGGCTCACTGGTGTCTCCAAGCTGTTATTGCCGATGTTAGGTGAGCCGGTGGGAATAGTCACCTTTGTTTTCCTGTTCTTAGCAGACAGAAGGGGCCTCTGAAATGTTCTTGTGTAGCTCTTTCCCATTGTGCATATCTCTGTTGTAACAAGAGCATATTTGAGCTACTGCTAACTTTCTATCATCTCAAACCAGTTTGCAAATTGCCCTCCAACCTCAACAATGTGTTTTCCTCTGCACAATTGCTGCTTACAGGTTATTTTCTGCAGTTGCTTTTTTCAAAACGGCAGCTCCCGTGTGGCGTTCCTGCTCCACAGTGTGTGCATTTATTTAAAGTGGTCCAAGGAGGGAACATTGCGGAATCAGCAGCAATGGCTTATTGAAAAGTCGGGCGTCTATATTATTTTATTTTTTCATACTTATTTAGACCACATGGTGACATGGTGATCTATTAAACTTACAGAATTAAAAAAAACTAGAAATTGAAGGCTAACTGAACTACATTTACACTTTTACTGTCATTTAGACTCCATAACAAACCTATTTATTACTAAAACAACTGATTTGTTTGTGAATTTTGAAGTTCAGTAGATAAATTCTTACACATTAGTTGTATGTTTGCAAATTTGGGGTATAACCCCGTTCCTCCCCCAAAAAACACCGGTAATTATTGAATTCTTCTTTGACCAGTTGGTGGGCGTGTTAACCAAGAACTGAAGTACACACGGCAGAAGATGGGGGAGGAGGCCATGTTTAACCCTCAGCTGATGATCCAGACGCCGCGGGAAGAGGGAGCCAACATCCTAACGGTTGAAGCCCTCATGCAGCACCTGGAGTCAGCTCTCCGAGCCAGCAGAGTTCATGTTTACCTTTATAACAGGTAACTAATCTTTAGCGTCCTTCTCTCATATGGTTGTAACTCATTAAATCCTGCGTAAATAAAACTCCACAGAATTTTGTCTTGACACCTGCAATAGTAAGCAAATGTTAAAACTTTTTTTTCTTATTTTCTCTTTCAGACAATGGAAATTGGAACATCTATGCTACAAATCAGGGGAATTAGTCACAGAAACACATTTTATGAATCAGGTGAGACTGGTTTAATGTGTGCAAATATTGCCAGTGCTGTCTTTATCATCATCTTAAGTGAATTCTGCTTTGTGTCTATTTAATCAGATAATAGAAAAGCTTCATCCCTGCCTCATTATCACTCCTTTGGATTGCTTCTGGGAAGGGGCTAAACTTCACCCTGGAATGGTCTATCTCCCGTAAGTATTATGGAAAGGATTAAATGATTTTAACTAAATCCCAGAATGGTATTGCTGCATATTATTTTTTTTCTTTCAAGCACTTCTAAGGCTGATGAAAATCCTAATTAGGACACATTATGGATTTTTTTTCCTTGTGTGGCCTGTCGGCAAATTGATCGAAACTATGTTTGGAGTTATCTCCGAGAACCGAGCGACTCTGCAATTGTTCGTAACATTAGCTTAAAAGAAAACTGCAGATGCTTCCTTCTGCATCTTTTTCTAACCCCTTTTAGAATAGGCTGCTTTAACATTCAGAGCCTATCCAGAGAGACACCACAGAGGAGCAAGTGTGTGTGCATGTGTGTCCTGAACTCATCCCCTCTGAGGGCTCTATTGTAGTGGTCTCTGGCATGCTTATCACAGGCAATGGTTTCTCTCCAACCCTGGGCCTCAGGGCATTGTCTTGCTGTTCTGTTGCTAATAGCCTGCTGCTACAGTAATACTCAGCAGACCTTTACCTCTGCATGGGCTTGTATATGCAGGAAGTGTGTGGCTTTGCTGGTGGTGCACCCATGTGTGTTGTAAATTTGTGAAAGCCCTCCAATTTGTTTTACCATTATCAGTGGATATGTTTATACCTCTGAGAGTGCATTGCCTATTGATTTAAGATAGTAAGAAAGGGCTTTTACTATGTTCTGGTTGGGAGGTTGAGAATAATAACCCAAGCCTGGTTAAGCACATACAATGTCGTCTGAATGAGAGATTCAGAGAAAAAGAGATTGGAATGTGTGAGGAAGCAAGAGAATAGAGCAACACGATCTGGGATGGAGCTGGAAATTAGTTGTTGCACGATGGGAAGCGGTCACCTTGCACAAAAATTATTTATACAGTCAGAATTTGTAATATTGTTGTGAAGTACCATTTGCAGGTTAGTTTCCAATAAAATTTGAAAAACCAAAAGATTTAGGCTCTGGGCTGTTTTGTTTTTTTTGTTTTTGTTTTCTTCATACAGTTGATGAGAAAAGAGATGGTTACATTTGCGTTTGAACTTTTCAGAGGTGAGAACCCTATGCAATGGACCAATTTTGACCCCAAGGTGTTCCTCGAAAAGTTACGAAAAGCAAACATTCCTGTGGAAACCTTTGAGGACATGTTGGAAAAGGCGGACATCGGGCACGGCTACATGGATAGACCATGTCTGAACCCTGCTGATCCTGACTGCCCCGACACTGCACCCAACAAGAACTCAACCAAGGTCAGTACATGACTACCAGCAAGACTCAGGCGTTTTCTGCATGCGTGTACAAGAGGTTCCCCAATCAGTAACCGGCGGCTGATTTCCTTGCAAAGTTCTGACCTTTCTATACTAATTTCTATTAAAATTTAAAGAATTCAAAAAAAAATTGTTTTTCGTTTAAATTTAAAACTATACAGTGCATCTTTACGTCATATCTAAAATGTTCAAGTTTTGTAAAACTAAATGCACTCAAGCCACAAACTAAAGCTAACAACTTCTATTTTAAGTTATTTTAAATTGTATAAATTGTTTAAAACAAATCCAAAGAGTTATTTTTCATTACTAGTTTAGCTCTTACATTTTAATATCAAGTTTACTTTACCTTAACTTTCATAACCTCTAAAAAAATTCCACATTAAACAATCTTGTGGATAACCTAACCTGGTGCCTTATGGTGAGTTTGCGGGATAGAAAAAGATACCATTTGTTTAGTTTTGGACCAAGTTAGTTACTTGCTGATTTCTCTGCACGTACTTACTGTATAGTGTTGAGTTTTACTTTTTATTCACAACAGCCCTTCAACGTGGCACGGACTTTGAGTGGCGGCTGCCGTGGTCTGTCCAGGAAGTACATGCACTGGCAGGAGGAACTCATTGTAGGAGGGACCACAAAGAATGGCAGTGGACCCCTACTCGGGTAAGACACCCACGCTTACACACCCGCAGCTTCCTAAGAACACTTCACGGATTCGGACAAAGGTTTTTTTGGAGAGGTTAGATGTTTTTTCTCTGGGTCCGCGTGTGTGCTGAATGCGATAAATCTCGCAGTCATTAGCAGATTCCAGTGAAATCCTAAGAGCTCCAGCTGTTGCTGCTCTGCTTGGACTCTACCCTCACTCTGAGTCTCTTGTATGCACACAGTCGGGCACAGAGTGATCTATTGCTCCACTAGTCTGTTCAAATATACAGCAATTTAAGGCACACAGATTTAATTAAGCTCATGGAATTAGTGATGTTCCTCTGTAATTTACAATTTTATGTTCAGGCCTCAACATTAGAAAAAATATATGGACACAGAAATTAAAATCTTATTGAAAAAAAAACGGTTAATTTGCTTTTACACAATAACTACATTTTTTTTTTTTACTCTTTGTACCTGCTTTGTATATAGAAAAAGCACATTTACACAATCCCAAACACACACATATTACTCGCAGAGTACAGTTGGGTGCATTCTTTGTGTTTGGCGGTTGAGTTTTCCTGGCAAGGTTGGGTCATTACATTGCTGGTGTGTTCCTGCACATTGTTTTTGTGCGGCTGCTGCTGGCACTCAGTTTTTACATCTTGTTTACTAACTGCCACCATTACCGTGATTATCACCATACCACAAAGATCACATTCACAAAGGGAATGACAGGCTAATATCTGCTGCTTTGTTTTGATGCATTTTGATGATGTGAAAATACGCAGACTAACTCGAGCACTGTTCACTAGTTGTCCCCTAGTCAAGTCTCATTTGTTAATAACTAATCACTTACTTTATTGGCTTGCTAATGTGCTCATTAAGGTTGTGCACTATTCAATATTCTTGATATCATAGCTCTTTAATCAGTTGCCTTGTAGAAGGCATTTCCGATCGGGACTACTGTAGTGCTGGGTTAAAACTTTTTCATGCACCACATAATTTTTAATTTTTTAAACTGGCTGCACATTGTTTATTTGTGGTTTCAAAAACGATAATGATACATGAGCAAAGGATAGAAAAATATGTTTTAGACCTTAAAAAAAGGAACATTGTGGGAACATAAATTATTTTTCTCTAGGTCTTAATAAATAGAGAAATGGATGACAAAACTTTGTATTCCAGGCTTTATTCCTTAATAAGCCTAAAGAGTTGTCATAGTTGTCCGTTAATTAATTAATCCATCTATCCCACCATAAAATCACAGTTAAGTTATGTAATAGTTGTAATTTGCACAGGATCAGGGAATAATAGCTTGAAAGATGATTGAATTGTAACATTAACAAAAACATAAGAAAACATCTTAAAGGCCAAAGACCAATGGGACAACTGGCATCCTTTAAAAAAAAAAGTTTTTTTTGATTCCAAAAAAACAGATACAAGAGTTGCTCTACTACAGACATTAAATAAGATCGTAGCACCTAGTTTAGCATGTAGGTCTGTGTGGAACTTCGCAAATAAGTTTTAAATCCTGCTTGTCATATTTACAACAAAATCCCGCAGAGCCAAGTACCATCATCTACCCGGCTGTTGAAAACATGACTGATGCATTTAAAAGACTTGACAGCCTGTCCTGCAAAAAACAAGAATTTGTTTACTCAGTGCGTAAACAGATGCCTATTACATGAAAAATATTTGATTTCAGAGCTCTGAAATGGAGATTTCCTGATGTTTAATCAAAGAACAATTAGAGAACTTCAAACAAGTCCTATATCATATTCTAGAACCTCTACATTGGAACTGAAATAAAGTTTGTTTGGTTGACTGCTTTTAGTGGATGTGTTTCCTGGATTATTTTCCTTTTCTGTTGGATTTGTTTTTTGCTTTTAAAAGATTAATATTTTAAAGCTCTCGTCCTTATCAAAGCTTGTCCAAAATGCAGCATCTGCACTTCCTATGTTGTGTATGCGATGCTTATGAGTACATTAAATAACAACAAATCCAAATCATCTTTATTTTATTTGCACTATCCAAAGACAATTTTCTTTTCACATCTTTAATGTAAGGATGCTTTTTTAGCCTTGCACCTGCAGCTTTTTTCCCTTTCCTTGATCTTCTCAACATTCTTCTTCCCCATGTTATCCAGTGCCCAGGCTTTACAGACGATGTTCCAGCTGATGACCCCTAAGCAGATGTTTGAGCATTTTAGGGACTGGGATGAGGTTTCCCACATCAACTGGAATGAAGAAAAGGCCGCAGCTATACTGGAAGCCTGGCAGAGGAGATACTCTGAGGTGAGTGCTAAAGGCTCAGTAATGGGGGAGGAGGAAAGAGGAAAAGAGAAAAGAAATCTTCCCTAAATCCTCTACAACCACATACTAAATCACAGGCCGGATACAGATGTACACAGAATGGCCTTGTCTAAAGCCCAGGCCCCTGATAGATAGTCAAACCTCTGTATGTGTGTGGTAGAAGGGATGAAGCTTCTCATTGCTCAGTGAGAGAGGCGATAAAGCAAGAGAGCTAGTGTGTCTGGAATACATTAAGAGAGTGCTGGATATCTCTCTTTTTCTTCGGCTTAACTCTCACACAAACACACATGCAATAATCCAGAGCTCACACATGATCACTTTCCCAGCTGTGGCCCCATTGGTGGCTCATGTGTGACATCATCTGGTCTTTGTTTTTGGGGGCCCGACTCTCTGTTCCACATGACCCTCTACATGTGTTGTACCAATACCTTAGCTTGGTAATAATTGACTGTAAAATTAATCAGAGGGCTACAATAAGTATGACAGATATTTTCTGTGTGTCACAGCATCTGTTATGAATATTTTGGCATGTGTGCATAAAATATGCATGCATTTCAGCATGTGCAAATACACATGTGGGTGATCAAGTGTACGTTACCTAATGTTTGTCAGCCAGCGTTGCTCCCCACTGAGTTGTATCTAGAATTTGAGGTTGAAGCTACTTGTCTGTCTGTGATAGTAAAACCCAGTGGGATGCAATCATGGTGCTGTCTGCAAAGTCCTGCAGTTCCTCGCTCAATTATTTATAACTTTCGAAACTTTTAACAAATAGTATACTACAACCACAGACCTCAATTTATCTGGTTTTAATTTTATTCAATAAACCGACTAGAAAGTGGTGCAGTATCCTCCTTAGACCCAGCAAAATCCTTATTTATTGATAGAGATCCTGTATTTAAAACTTCAGTCTTTAGGGGATATGACTACCATCCTGGCACATCTTGAGAAATCAGTCAGATTGGATTGCTGCAAAATATATTGCAAGTTTTTTTTCACTGTACCTACTATACATATTGCCAAGAACAACTTGGACTACATTAAGTTTTTCCTAGATTTTTACATACCATGCTTTCACACTCCCTATGCCAGTAATATATGCCATATAGTAATGTCAAAGGAGGTGATGTGCAGAATGCTGTCTGTAGCTATGCTTCCATCCATTTGTCATGCTAATTTTGGCCAAACATTTAAAATGAGAAAAAGACAAACGCTAATTAGTCGATTTTTCCCCAACATGTTTAGAGTGAATCAGCAAGGCTATGATATGGAGTTACAACAAAAACATTTTGCATGGCTGTAATAAGAAGGTAGCAGTAAAATAGGTTTTCTAGCAAAATTTGCTCCCATCAGGATTAGTGCGACATTCATCAACATTATCACATGTCCGGCATCCCCATTGTGAACATTCAGTCTCACATCATACCACAGATATACAATTGAATACAAGTCTTGATTATGCACATAAACGCATAAACCTTCTCTAATGGGATCTGTTTCATTTTAGGTCTGGAGCTAAAATGAAATCATGAGTGTATCTCTTATATCTCTGTACAATTATAATATATAATTTCCGCCTGAATGCATCTGCTTTCATCTATTTCTCCTCAGGCAGTACTGCATAGTGTGGCAGCGAATTCATCCCAGAAGGTTTTATCCTTCACCACAACCACTCTGGAAGATATTCTCAAGTCTTTTTCTGACATCAGTGTAATCCGGGTTGCCAGTGGATACCTGCTGATGGTAAGAGCGCGGCCAGATCTGAAAGCAAACATTGGCGTGTTTTTTTTTTTTTTTTACTGAAAGACGTAGATATCAGAGAGAGATGGCTGATTGTTTTTCTCCCTCTGCCCAGCTGGCCTATGCGTGTCTGACCATGCTGCGGTGGGACTGTGCCAAGTCTCAGGGTGCCGTTGGGCTGGCTGGCGTCCTGCTGGTGACTCTGTCTGTGGCGGCTGGTCTGGGCCTTTGTTCTCTCCTAGGAATCTCCTTTAATGCTGCCACCACACAGGTAACGCACGCACATGATGGTTTTTCCCCTTTAAACTATCCTAATAGTCAGAAGTTTACATACACTTGTGATCACTTTGCCTTTTAAACAATTTGGGAAAAGACCAGTTAATAGTGTCTCCGCTTTATAACCTTCTGCTTTTGTAAAAAAATTAAATAAAGGTATATTTATGAAAATATGTATTATTTAAACACACTGCTTGATAAATCTGGAGAAAGATGATATAAACATATAAACACTTCTTGATCTGCAAATCTTTATCCTCTATGAGTACAATATTTAGATGCTTAAAGTTTTTATGCTCATCTGATCAAGCATATAATAAAACATGGGAATATCCTGCAGTCAAGCTTTTCTGTAAAGAGAGACTTCCGTTTTTCTACAGGTTAATGTATTTTGGCCGAAGTTTACTTATCAGTCCCACTAACAAAATGCAAAGGACCTTGTAAAGTTCCTTGCTGAAGCTGGTCAGAGAGCGTCGATATCCACAGTGAAACGTGTCTTGCGTGCACTTATCCTGAAACATAACTTAGAAAGGAGGATACCTTAACCCATAAACAGCATAAAAATGCATGCAATATACAAATACATGCATTTAAAATACACGGTGGGATGACTTTGTGGGGTTATTCCTGTTTAGGGTGCATTTTACAAAATAGATGGAATCATGAGGAAAGAAATTATGTAAAAAAACTGTAAAGCCACATTATTTACATGGTTATAGTTATATAAAATTTTATGTAGTGTATGTAAATACCCTTTTCTGTCTCCAATTCACAACAAATATCCTCTCAAGGCACTTAACTAAACATGTTACATCCATTAATATATAATTACATCAAACAATCCAATCAAAGCCATTACCGGATTTTAATTCAAATTTATATTCGATCCTAGTTATAATGCAAATGAGTCATGTTTAGGTAATAATGCCAGTTTTCTAAAGTTATTGGGGGAAGCTGATTGCTTGATTGCAGCAATCCCTCCTAAGTTTTCTTTTTCTTAGTGCTTTTTTAAGTAACTTTTTAAAAAATTGTCCCAATTTTACTGTTTGTATGAGGTAAAATAAAATTGATACATTTGACAAAAAAGGTATTTGAGGAATTAAAAGTTGAAATCTTAAAAAAAAAATCATTCAATCCACAAAACCTTTTAAGCAATAAGCCCGGACAGAAGGCTTACTCCTGTCCATTTAATGAGACATTGTTACTAAGAATTTAGCCGACAATGTTGTTGCCTGAAAAAGTTGCTCAGCGGTTCATGGTGTTTGTTGGCTGCCTTTTACAGGTTCTTCCCTTCCTGGCCCTGGGGGTTGGGGTGGATGATGTCTTCCTTCTTGCCCATGCCTTCAGTGAGACCGGACAGAACAAGAGGATACCATTTGAGGTGAGACAAACATCCACAGGTACGCTGGTCCAGCTCCTTTTACGCCTTATCTCAACTGCAGAGGAATGTGTGAAAGCCTGTCTCTGCCTGTGAAGTAACACTGAAAGCTTATGTGCCACACACTTAGAATACTTATCTAAGTAATGCTCCGTATTAGAAGCATTTCTTCTCTCTTTGTTTGTCATGCAGGCCCTAGACTTTTTTTGTGGTATCTTTTTTTTACTATAGAATTGTGTGAACTCCTTCTTCCCATATGAAATGTACTTTGTATGCTTATAGAGATTTCAAGCACCGATTGTAACACACAGCATATGTCTGTCCATCTTCACATGGGAGGTAATTGTTTGAATTTCAAACAATTCATCTTCAGACGTGTATTTGCTTGTTTTTGTTTCTCGTTGCTACTCTCCCCCCTCCGGCTCTCCACCCCTTCTCTAGCTGCTCTTGTGTGGCTGAGATGAACACTAAACAGAGCTGAACTTGATCTCTACTGTCTGAGACACACAAACACACACACACACACACACACACACACACACACACACACACACACACACACACACACACACACACACACACA
>JAVLVB010000702.1:808753-836746 GCA_032876305.1 Orestias chungarensis | reverse complement strand
CATGTGTTTCCATCTTCGTTTTTTGGGGGGGTTTTATTCATGGAAAAGTGAAAATTTCAGTTTCTGGTTTTCCTTTCACACCATACATTCAGGCAGACTAGCCCTGGAGAATTTTTTCAACGCACTTCAAGGCTTCAGAAAGCTTTGCTATAACTGTCAGTCATGCTGGTTTTACGATAATTGTTCATAATCCAGCGCATTACACATCTGCCGCTGGCTGAAAGGTGATCATAAGTTTAATAGCTTTTCCTTCCATGTGCTTTGCTTTCTTTCTGTCTCCGTCAGGACCGTACGGGGGAGTGTCTGAAAAGGACGGGGGCCAGCGTAGCTCTCACCTCCATCAGCAACGTCACTGCCTTCTTCATGGCGGCCCTCATCCCCATCCCAGCGCTTAGAGCTTTTTCCCTTCAGGTATGCGTGGAGCAGTGATTGTAAAAGTTTTTGTGTGAGTTTTTCTGAAACCAAAAGTCACATTCATCCAATAACTGCCTCCATAGGTCTTCAGACCAGCGTTTTATTGATTTCATTCATCAGCCTGTGGGCAGTTATGTGCTTTTGTCCTGCGGTGGTCGTGGCCTCTGTCCAGGTAGTCTGTGTAACTGAATCAGACAGTGTGTGTGAATGGGTGTTGTTGGGTAGCCTCACATCGGCTTTCTGTGTGCAAGAGCTGAGCAGAGGCCTGGTTCGTCTGTGTGGGAGGTTTGAGAAGCAACAGACTGTCTGGTGTGTGTGTGTGTGTGTCTGTGTCCCTGCACTTACACTGAGAGAACCAGAGGGGAGCTCTGACTTGTCTAACATCTGTCAGTAATTATAGACGTCACCAGCGCAGTGTCTGACTGAAATGCCTTCAACAATCGCAGACTTGTGAACTCCCTCAGTTATGGTCATACAAAGGGAAGAAGAGATTAAAGTATTGATAATTGTGTCTTGAAAGGCGCAGTATTTCCAGCTGTAGAGTGAGAGTAATTGAAACGTTTTAAAGACAGTGAATTGCTGTTTGGGTCAGTATTATAATGCTGGCTATGAGCCAGCAGTGTCACTGTGATAGGTCTATTATGAATTGTTGCAGTGCAAAAAAAAAATGACTCTTAGATGTTGGCGTTAAAATGTTGTTTTTTTGTATATATTCTTGGGAAAAGCAGGTGTAAGGAGATTTCAAGGCACAAAATATTCCCTATAGGATGCTGTGGCAATATGTCTAAGGCGAAGGATTGCAATGTACTGTGTAGTTGCAGTTATAATTATTTTGTCTAGCTAAAGTATGTCCACTATAATTTTTAATGCGGGTATTTTGGGCCAGTTTAAAGGAAATTAGAAATTATTTTTACTTGAAGTTATCTTTTCCTCAGCCTGTTTTTTTATGTTCTTTCGTTTCAGTGTAAATCTCTGCTATTTATTTTATTTAAACACCAACCAGTCCAATTCCTTTTCCTCTTTAAGAACTATATAACAACATGGTTTAGGAAGTGGAGGTGAACCGATCTGGCTTTCAAAACTTGAGACCGATTTCTGTTGGTTAGAAGCTTTGTAGAAAATAAAAAATGAACAAATTAATGAAGCTTCAAAAATAACTATTACAGAGCTAAAATTACAAAACTTCTTTCTCGTTATATTTAAACATCTAAAATTAATAAAACAGCAGTGCCGTTATAGAAGGCAACATTTCTAATAAACAGGAACTTGTTGGGATTTCCAAAGTATTAACTAGAACAAATTTGCTGATATAGGGTCAGACTTCCTGTTTTTAACCTGCTTAAAACTTTACTATGTCTCCCCTTTATAGCCTGACTGAACTACAGACACAGTTGTAGAAAACATTTGTCACTTTTAACCTCCCGCTGTGCAGACCTTTACCTCAGCCCACCTCTTTTTTTTTTCTTCTTTTCCTGCCGTTTTTCATTTCTTTGGGATGCATGCGTCGCTCGGTCCTAGCCCTTAGTAGGGACTGCAGGAGTTTAAACAGCTTTTATAATCTTACTTCATTTGAAACACCTTTAAACAATTACGGCGATTTGTTGACTTGTTCACGTTCACTGGGGGGTTGACTGTAGCATAGTGGGTAGAGTAGTGGTCCTGCGGCACGGCCCTCGTCGCATGTCAATCTGCTCCTGGGCAAGGCACTTAACCCCAAGTTGCCTACCGATTTATGTAGACAGTGAATGTGCTGTAAAGTGCTGTGATTGGTCAGTTAGATTGACATTTTTTTAAATTTGATTTAGGGCGGCTGAGTATCAGCATTAAAAATGAGGTTGGGATA
Source organism: Orestias chungarensis (assembly GCA_032876305.1). Lineage (NCBI taxonomy): Eukaryota > Metazoa > Chordata > Actinopteri > Cyprinodontiformes > Cyprinodontidae > Orestias > Orestias chungarensis. Next base: position 834,489 of record JAVLVB010000702.1, on the reverse strand, counting down.
TGAAATGAAGTTAGAGATGAGCTACTGATACAAAATTACCTATGATGGCCGAGTTATTAAAGCGTTCTTGCTTTATAGTTTAATGTAGTGTGGGGAAAAGATGTATGATGAATGGGTTAAGATGAATGGATACTATTACTGCAAGATGTTCTAAGTCAGGTTTGTGAAACACGGCAAATGTGACAGATCGAAAATCCTCTAAGTCTACCAAATTGTCAGTAATTTTTTTTTTTTAGTCCATATAGAATTCGAACTATACTTTTTTTGAGACAGAGGGGGAGAAAAAAAAATACATATGTGTTCAATTATTCCCAGTTACGTAAGTGGCAGATTTTACATCCGAAGTTTACTGAAGTGCTCGTCTCTCTCGGCTTCCCTCCTTCCGGGCTCTCACTGCTTTTTTCACACACGTACACACTCTGAGTGAGGTAAGATTTCGCCACTTTGAGTACAATATTAGCATGTGTGGATAGATGGCTTTAGTACAGCAAGTCTGTCAAACATCATCCATTTACCCCATGGGTCTAATCCACGCCGCCTCATTTTGTACGCTTGTATACCACACACACACACACACACACACACACACACACACACACATACACACATTCACATGCCACGCATACTTTATACTTGTGGTTTTGTGTATAATAGAAGACAAACCTCATGGAAAGAAGCTGGTAGTTCTTTTTTTTCACCTGCAAAGATATGTTACAATCTTTTTCACCATTAAATGCTTCCTGTGGTTGATTGATTTATCACTGATCCTCCTGTTCTTTACTTACTTCATCCCACCAGGATTGATAAAAATTTACAACAAAAACTTTGATTGATCTCCTTTCAATTAAACAAGTAGGAATTCGTGTTTGTGTGTGTGTGTGTGTGTGTGTGTGTGTGTGTGTGTGTGTCTGGTTGGTGTTAAGGTGTGGTTTAAGTAGGAGGATGTACAGGGTTTGAAGTTCGCAGTATGTGTGTGTTTATGTGCACTTTTCTGTGAGTGTTGTCTGTACGGTGCCTGCCGATCACCTCTGAATCTGCGAGCTGCTGACTTCTTGGGTGGTCTGCACGCACACACACACACACACGCACACACACACATGCGATTGTGTGGATATGTGCGCCTGTGTTTGCGTGCGTGTGCTGTCGTTTGGCAACTACGCAATATCCAGATTGTGTTCTGGGGTGGGCCCCAATCCCCAGCCTCTGCTCCATTGCAGCACCTTCAAAATACTTAACCACAACATTGTACTGGCTTTTTTTTTTTCTTTCTTTTTTTTTACACAAACACACACATGCTGTGGTTTTTTCCCTCTTTTTTGTTTCTCTTTGCAACAGTCTCTGTTTCTGTCTTGAAAGAGACTAAATATGTGTTGAAAGGGAGTTTTTTTTCCCCTTTTCACATTTGCAAATTTGATTTGTATCTGTATGAGAGCCTGGCTTTTTTTTTTCTTCCTTCAAGCCATTCTCCTTCATAGATGCTTTACCGCTTTGTAATTTAGATTTGTTTTGAATACATACCGTACCTCTTAAACTTTTGTTTTAGTGTTGTTTAGTGTTATTTGGCCCATGTTACTAAAAGGTGAACTTAGGCTGCAGTATCAAGTCTCTTGCCCCATCTAAAAGGGTTTCTTGAAATATTTCCCTGCATGTAGCACCATAGTTTTTAAACTCCAGCTAGTTTGTCTGACGAAAAGCATCACCACAGCATATTGCCTCCACCAGCCTAAATACACTCAGGAATGATGTGCTGTTTTAGTAGATTTACGTTACTCTGTTATCAGGTTCCATGTATGAAAGGGAGGTTTATTTAACCCAAGTCATTTTCTTCCGTGTTGGCTGTATTTGTGAAGTGCACAACTAATAGTTTTCCTGTTAACAGATTCTGTTAACAGAGTTGTAAATTAATGCAGTACCTCCATGGTTAACATCTCAGCTGTTACTGGGGTTTGAGTTTCAGTGAACGTTTTATTTTCAGTGAACTCCCTTGTCTTAGTTGGTTTGCAGTTGTGCCGTACTCTTTTTAAATTCCCTAAAGTTAGGATTTCCTTTCTTAACCTGCAACTTTAAGACTAAGAATTGTAATATCTAGGGAGGAGGGAAGAGTATGTCTTAACAAAGTTGAAGATAATATAAGAAGCAAAGATGCTGTTACTTTTCTCGGAACATAAATGCATATTAATAGTGTTTCCTATGGGGCCGATGTTAAGCTAGATCAGTTTTTATAAATAATTTAAAATATGTTAAACTTTTTTTTCATTTTTAATGAAGTTAAACAAAAAAAATCCATGTGAGAGAAAAAAGTCATGGATATATCCTGGGGGGGGGGGTGGAGAGACTTATGAGCATCTCTGAATGAAGGGGGCTTTCTGAGGGCATTTGATTGCCTTGGGTTTATTTAGGTGTTTCATGATAAATGAGATTGCATCTATTAGAAGAACTTACCATTTTCTCTCTGTTGTTACACTAAAATTTAAATATCACAGAATGTGCCAAAGTGAATGAGATCTATTTTTTGTGGCGTTTTTCCACTGATTGCCGATTAACTCCGCTCTACCAGCTAGTAGGAGGTGAAAACGTATCTTGCATGTGTTTCTTGCAGGCTGCGGTGGTCGTGGTGTTTAACTTCGCCATGGTGCTGCTCATCTTTCCTGCCATCCTAAGCATGGATCTCTACAGACGAGAAGAAAGGCGCTTTGACATCTTCTGCTGCTTCTACAGGTAAGATCCATTCATTCATTTGTAATTAAAATTGATGCTTTCTTACTAGTTTGTTTCTTTTGGGGGGGGGGGGGGGGGGTTCCTCTCTCAGCTTTCATCTTTTACAACCTGGTTCAGGACATTATCTACCACTTATCCCAACAATAATCTCTCCAAATCAGAACCTAATTAGAGATAAAGTTTTCTCTGTCTGTCTGTCTAGCTGGCTGCTTGGATGTTTCGCTGTGTTTACCTGTCACTGTCTTTATTACTCTACCAGTCTTCCTGCCAGCCTGGGCATGCTTGTTGGCCCTGCGGTAGTGCAGATGTGTACTTGTGCTATTAAATTCCTTTGATACCTCTATATTTCATGCTTTTGGCAGAGGAAGATTCGAAAAGCTGAAAAAATATTTTTACAGATGTAATTTTGTGTTTTAGTTTACAATTTTGACCGTTTCAAGCAGTGTGTTTCATTTCCCCATGAAGTTCTTTGTTATGATTTTTATATTTTTTCATCTGACAGCTGTATATTGTTAATGTTTTTCTCTTTCCAGCCCATGTGCCAATCGAGTGATTCAGATTGAGCCCCAAGGATACCTGGAAGGACCCGACGGGGGACGCTACAGCCCGCCGCCGTCGTATCACACGTCTCCTCCTTCCTTTCACACGCCTCCTCCGAGCTACAGCAGCCACAGCTTCGCCCAGCAGACCCAAATCACCATGCAGTCCACGGTGCAGCTGAGGACAGAGTATGACCCCCGCACCCAAGCCTTCTACACCACGGCCGAGCCCAGGTCGCAGATCTCTGTGCAGCCGATCAACCCGGTTCAGACTAGGGGCAACCAAGGCGGAGACTATTATAATAACAACAACAACATCAGCAGAAGCAGCGCCAATAGCCGTGGCAGCAACCTCGGCAACAACAGTGGGAGCAGGGGCAATGGGCGCCCCACAGGCTCCGCCGCCTTCCCTCATCATTACACTGCGCCCACATCTGGTGCCTGCACAGTACCCCAGGGTGACTCAGCATCTACAATAAGCCATAGTCTGGTGAACAACAGCTCCACGCGGGACCTGCTGTCTCAGCTTGGAGAGGCCTCGAGGGGCCTGCGCTGCCTTGAGCCATCCTGCTCCCGCTGGACCTTGGCCTCTTTTGCTGAGAAACGCTATGCTCCGTTCCTACTAAAGCCAACAACCAAGGTCAGTTTACGAATCAAGAATCAGTTTATTTATATAGCGCCAATTTACAACAGGTGTCGTCTCAAGGCACTTCACAGAAAATCAATTAGAATCAAAGATACATCATAACAAATCAATTTGAAAAAGTTTCCAATCTAAGGAACCCCAGCAGATTGCATCAAATCATTGACTTGCAGCATTCACTCCTCTGGAATCAGGAGACCAAAACGATGGCTTGTGTGGTCGTTGACTTTACATCAATCACTCATACTGAGCATGCATGTACCAACAGTGGAGAGGAAAAACTCCCCTTTAACAGGAAGAAACCTCCAGCAGAACTACGCTCAGTACAAGCAGCCATCTGCAATGACCGACTGGGGGTTTGAAAAGACAGAAAGCTAAATTAGAAGCACAGGATACTGAAATAATAGAGTTTATAGCAGCAGTTGTAGAGTGTCACTGGAAGCATCTCAGCCCATGTTCTCATCCAAGAAGCTGTCTCAGCTAACAGAACGCCAGCCCAGGTGTGGTTACTATGGAGGGAAGAACACTAAGGCAAAACAAAAGGTTAACAAGGTTGAAATAACGGTAACTAAGTAGATTGGACAAAGGAAGAAAGTAGCACAGAGAGAAGTGGTCAGATTGTCCTCAAGCAGTCTACGCCTATAGCAGCATAACTATAGAAAAACTTAAATAACTTAACCCTATAGAGTGAGACATGAAGAAGGTAGAGCAAAGGAGAACCATCCGTCAAGACTGAGTTCCTCCCCAACCGCATTAGGCTGTCTTCTCTACCTCTTCCTAACTATAAACTTTATCAAACAGGAAGATTTTAAGCCTAGATTTGAAACTAGACAGGGTGTCTTCCTCACGGACTAAAGTTGGAAGCTGGTTCCACAGGAGAGGAGCCTGATAACTGAAAGATCTGCCTCCCATTGTGCTTTTAGAGATTCTAGGAACCACCAGTAAACCTGCAATCTGAGAGCGAAGTGCTTGTTAGGGAAATAAGGAGTAATCAGATATCTGATGTACGATGGAGCTTTATTAGTGAGGGCTTTATATGTCAAAAGAAGAATCTTAAAATCTATTCTAAAATTGACAGGGAGCCAATGAAGGGAAGCTAAAATTGGGCAGATATGATCTCTCTTTTTAAGTTTCATCAGAACTCCTGCTTCAACATTTTGGACCAACTGTAGACTTTTAATTGCATTTTGGGAACTTCCTGCTAATAAAGACTATAGTACACCTTGAAGTAACAAATGCATGGACTAGCTTTTCAGCATCTGTACTTAAGAGAATATTTCTAATTTTTGCTATATTCCTAAGGTGAATGAAGGAAATCTTACAGACCTGTTTTATATGGGACTTGAAAGACATTTCTTGATCAGAAATAACACCAAGGTTCTTTACATTGTCACCAGATGCCAACCTGATTCTATCCAGGTCAAGCGGCTGACAAAGCAATTTCTTTTTTAGAGGTTCTGGTCCAAAGATAACAACTTCTGTCTTTTCAGAGTTCAAGAGCAGAAAGTTTAAAGTCATCCTCATTTTTATGTAATCTAGACATGCCTGTAATCTACCAAACTGACTGGATTCATCAGGATTTATAGATAATTACAGTTGTGTATCATCAGCATAACAGTGGAAATTAACACCATGCTGTCTGATGATTTTACCAATTGGGAGCATGTATATAGTAAATAGAATTGGGCCAAGTGCAGAACCCTGTGGTACTCCACAAGGAACCTTACAATGCAGAGAAGATTTGTCATTTAGATGAACAAACTGGGATCTATCAGACAAATATGATTTAAACCAGCCTAGTGCTGTTCCCTTGATCCCCAAAGTGTGTTCAAGCCTTTCAATGAGGATATTGTGATTGACAGTGTCAAAAGTAGCACGGAGATCTAAAAAAACTAGAATAGACACGAGGCCATTGTCTGAGGCCATGAGAATATCATTTGTAACTTTAAGGAGAGCTGTCTCAGTGCTATGATGAGCTTTGAAACCTGACTGAAATTCTTCAAATAGGTAATTATTCCTCAAATGCTCTCTCAGTTGATTAGCAACAAGTTTTTCAAGGATTTTAGATAAAAAAGGGAGATTAGATATGGGTCTGTAATTTATTACGTTTTCTTGATCAAGAGAAGGTTTCTCAAGTAGGGGTTTTATTACAGCTACCTTAAGAGCCTCTGGTACATAACCATTCACTAATGACAAATTAATCATTTCCAAAATGGGGGTAACAATAATAGGAAATACTTCTTTAAACAATTTTGTCGGGATTGGATCCAACATACAAGTTGAAGGCTTAGATGAAGAAAGCTCAGAAGGCTCAACTGGAACAAAACACTTCAAACAGAGATCAGGCTCCAGAGCCACATTCAGTACCTCATTGCTTACTGAGGTAGTAGTTATGTTTAGTAGGATGCCTTCAATTTTAGTTTTAATAGATTCAATTTTATCAATAAAGAATTCCATAAAGTCATTACAGCTAAGAGTTGAAGGACTGGGTGATATAACAGAGTTTTCATTTCTCGTAAGTTTAGAAAATATATTAAAAACAAACCTAGGATTGTTCTTATTCTCCTCTATTAGTAATATGCATATCTAGCTTGACACAGGGTCCTTTTATACAGAAGCACGCTGTTTTTCCAGGATAAATAGGACTCCTCTAAAAGCGAAAACCGCCATTTCTTCTCCAATTTCCTGGTTTTTCCCTTCAAGGTACAAAGTTCTGAATTAAACCAGGGGGCCAACCTCCTATGAGTAATCACTTTCCTTTTTATGGAGGCTACGTTGTCTAATGTTGTACGCAATGAGGACGTAATACTGTGAACAACAGCATCAATCTGTGTAGGGCATGAAATCAATTTGTTGCCCTCCACTGCGTTTCTCTGAAATACTGAAGAAATTAGAGGTGGAATGGATTCTTTGAAGGCTGTAACAGCATTATCTGATAGACACCTACTATAAAGACATTTTCTTTCGGATTTTAACTACTCTGTGAAAAAGAACTCAAAAGTTATCAAAAAATGGTCAGAAAGGAGAGGGTTATGAGGCAGTACTATAACTTTTTCCCACTCAATGCCATAAGTCAGCACAAGGTCTAAAGTGTGACCAAGAGATTGAATAGGTGTTTGGATTTTTTGAGTGAAGCCAATTGAGTCTAAAATGTCAGTAACGGCCACATTTAGACTCATTTTTGGTCTCAACATGAATATTAAAATCTCCCACTATAATTGATTTTATCAGTGTTTAACACTATTTCAGATAAAAAATCTGAGATCTGATCTATAAATTCAGAGTAAAGACCTGGCGGACGATACAAAATAACTAACAAGTGGTTTAATTCTTTTCGAGGTTGGATGAGGAAGGCTAAGGGTTAAATATTCAAAAGAACTATAACTATTAGTCGGCCTGGGATTAATTAATAAATCTGATTGAAAAATGCTTCCTACTCCTCCACCTCTCCCAGTACTTCGAGGAACGTGAAAATTTGAATAATTAGAGGGAGTTGATTCGTTGATACTAACATAATCCTCATGCTGCGGCCAGGTTTCTGTGAGACAAAGCCAATCAATTTGATTATCAAGTAATAAAATATTAACTAATAAGGACTTTGAGGATAGAGATCTGATGTTCAATAAGCCACACTTAATAGTTGTACATTTTGTTTCATCTGAGTTGTTTTTGTCTTTATAAGATTTTCAGGATTAGCTCTTTTTAGATTGATCTTTAATCTATTTGGTTTTGGCCGTGGGCAAGACACCTTCTCAATGGGATGTTGGGTAGGTAACTGTAGAGAAGCCGCAGAGAGGAGTTCTAAAGTACGACTCTGCTTCCTGGTCTGGACCCTGAAGTCCAGACCAGTTAGTTTAGCTTCCTAATACATGTCCTTTCTTATAATAATAAAGAGAAAAAATTATCCTATGTGGGGTAAGGGTGTTCTTTTCTTTAAAAAAATTTAACAAGTCACTGAAAGGTTATTTTGAATATGAGGTTTAAAGTGAGTAAAGCTGGAGGAGGGAATCTGGGTTGGAGTTTGAGGTTACGTCCTGTGTGAGTCACGCTCGGCGCAGTCTGACCTCAATCTGGGTGGCCGCTATTCTCAGCTAAAGTACATCTTGTGGCTTGTAGTTCACAAAGTGCCTCACAAATGCAGTGCATTGCACAAGTGTTCCTACACACATTACAGCCTCAAACTTTGCTGTATTGTTTGTGGGATTTTATGTGATTGACGAAGACAAAGTAATACACATTTATCAAGAAGGAAGAAAAACATACTTTTTCAAATGTTTGACAAATAAAATAAAAAATCCGAACCTTGGTATGTTTTTGTATTAAGCCCTCCAGAGTCAGTACTTTCAAGCTCTATCCCAATTGTATCCAACAACACGCACGCTTCTCAGATTTTCTGTGAACATCAGGTTTCATCTCTCGGCTCAGTTTCTCCATCAGCTTTTGGTCTAGGGTATATTTTTTACTCTAATCAGCCTGACTGTCCCCTTCGGATAACAAACGGAATTCACATTGTAGGACTGAGCAATCTATCGTCTTCAACCGAAAATAGCGATCTCAGACGACACGATTTTGGGGTCATCAAAGCTGTGTATTTTCTCGGTGCTCCAATAAGTTTGTCAATATTAATAATATGAATTTCATCAACAATTTCACTAGTATGCCCAATGCCAGTGTAGAAAGAGCCGTGGCAGCTACCAATTAGAAAGCTGCACCAGGTCACGTGCTTTCCCCTCCAATCAGTGTGTAGCTACTCTTTTTAATTTCAAACATGGCTGAAGCGGGAGCAGAAGCAAAGCAGACAAAATTAATATCAAAGAAAAACAGCATTTGAAATTGGTAACCAGCGGTTTTCTTGAATTGTCTTAATGGAATTCATTAAAACTTTATTTAGAGAAAATAAATCGTGATTGAAACCCCAATCTCTGGCAGGAAAAATTGCAACTTGAATTATTTCTTAAAATTGTTCCGCCCTAGCAAATAGGATTATGATGCAATCCCCATGATCACAATGGTTAATGGTTTCAGAGAATTTATGCCCTGTAAGGTTTCTGCCACTAATAGCGCTTTGCTTTTATAAATTTGTCTGTTCTTCTTGCCGGTCTTCCTTAAATGCCAAATGGAGGGCTTTTTTGTTGTCTTATAGCATTCTGCCACTTGAGCTGTTGATCTGTGCGCCTCCTCCAAGACTTACCACAAGTTCCTTTTTCACTGCTTTGATTAATGCTTTTATTTTTGTCTCGCTGATCAGTTCAGATACACAACTATGTCTTTGTAGGTTCAAAATTGTGCCATAGTCTTTCTTTTATCAGATCATAGATGAAACATAACCCTTGTAAGGTCGTCAGAGCTTGGAACCCTGTGGCATTATTTACTATGTTAAGTAATTTTTTGCAACATTATCAATGGGGCGGTGTTTGCTGGTCGTTCTGATACTTATACTGAGCCTAAATTACAGTCTGCTGAACTGGATAAGTTTTAAAGGTGTTTTATTTCACTAAGGGGGTAAAATAAAAATGTGCTAATTATTATTAAAGAACATTAAAAGGCAAGCTTCATTTTAGTTCTACTTTAAAATGAGGCACTACTTTATGTTGGTTTATGACATAAAATCTGAGTAAAATAATTAGTTTTATGTGGTTTTAACTTCAAAAAATGTAAATACTTTGGTAAGGAATTGCATTTTTTGCTTGCTAAGACTTCTAGAACATGTGTTCATTAACTACTAGGTATTTATTTTCCTCAGCCTTTTTACATACACCAATTTGATCAACTTATCCATGCGATCATTCCTCTGATTCCAGTTGGTTGTGATCCTGCTATTCCTGGGGCTGCTGGGAGTCAGCCTGTACGGGACCACCCAGGTGCGCGATGGCCTGGAGTTGACCGACATCGTGCCCAGAGATACCAGCGAGTACGACTTTATCGGCGCTCAGTTCAAGTTCTTCTCATTCTATAACATGTACGTGGTGACGCAGCGGGCCGATTACACCCAGAGCCAGCTGCTCTTGCATCAGCTCCACCAGAGGTTCAACACTGTCAGCTACGTGTTAAAGGAGGACAACGGCCTGCTTCCCCGCATGTGGCTCCATTACTTCAGGGACTGGCTGCAAGGTGAAATTAAGACCGCTTCCTGATCAGGACTCCAGCCAAATGTTAAGCGCAATGCTCTCTGTGTCACGTTCAGTTAACTCCAAAAATGTTTCCATGTTACTGACTCTTTTGTTTATGACCCTATTTTACTTTCTGAGAATAGCTGCGGCACGGCTGTAATTTAGGTTCTCGTGAAAGAGTTTTGAGATCATCGTTTTCTTCTTTGTTTGACATGCATCCACAGCAAACAAGATTCTAGGCTGGAGTTCAAAAGCAGGAGGGATGCCAAGCTTAACACTCACATGGGCTGATTAAAATCACTTGTCTCCTTCATAAGGGAGAAGATGTTGATGATGGAAAAGATGTTGGAGGAAATACTCTCTGGGCCTACTCTTGGTTTTAGGAATTGTACTGCAAAGCATTGTGGAAAGCAACTTAAAAGGATGTTAAAAGTGAAGTCAGTGTTAAAGAAAGGGTTCAAACTTTAGTTTATTTCTAACATCCTTATGTTTTCTTTCTACCTTTTTCTTACCAATTCAGCGTAAATCTTTTTTAGGCACATTTTTCATAGATTATTTCATAAAGACTAAGAACTTTCTGATGTTTGGGGTTAAAAAAATCCAGAATTTTGGCATCAACAATATGTAAGAACAAACCCTGTAGAATATAATTACTCGACCTTTAATTTCAATACAAGAAAAAGAATCTAAAAACATCAGGCAAAACAAATACACCAATATGTAATCCTGGCAACTTGTGGGAGTTTTGAGTATAAACCGGCTGGAGAACCACACAGTGTGTGAGGGGGTGGGGGGTGGGGGGCTGAGTCTGATATTCCTATCCGCGATGGTGGGACAAATTGGAGCCAGACAGGCCAAGGAAAAAGACCCAAAACAACATCTCCCACAGACGGACCACAGCATGAGCCTTGAGGGGGAAGAGTAGACAGGAGGGGAGTATTACACATATGGATGAGGGGGAAAAGTATAGAAAAGAAGGCACATGTTACTGATATAGTCCCTAACGATCCCCAATGAAATAAAACCAGCAGCTTTTAGGCTTTTGAAGTCTTGCTTAGCGGTTGGACATGGAGTTATATGAAATCAATGACGCCTATTATGAGGGTTAAGGTTAAGTTGCAGAGTTGTGTCATGTTCTGTTTTACCACTTCAGGTTATTATGTGTTCCATTTTCCTGCGAACCTGCACTTTGTAATTGTCGTGTCGAGGAAGACTGAAGATAACCGAGCATGTAACCTTTTAAAATGTCCTAATCTGACCAATCTGTCCTGATTCTGTATCCTCCGGGCAGGACTCCAGGAGACGTTTGACAAAGACTGGGAGTCCGGCCGCATCACCGTCGGCAGCTACAAGAATGGATCTGACGACGGCGTCCTGGCTTACAAACTGTTGGTGCAGACGGGGCGTAGGGACAAACCCATCAACTTCAGCCAGGTGTGTGGGGATTTAAATCAACCCCAATTTTTCACAGTAACAAAGTCAATCATAAAGGATTTAATCTTTGCGATGACACAAAGTCTACAATTTTTTATATTTATACTTTTTTGAATTTAGCTGCTCAAATAAACAAAAATCATAGCCAGATAGATGATCTAAGCCCCCCTAATGCTAACAACTGATTTACCATAGAGTGATTCAAAACCTCATGGAGAGTTGCGTAATGGCAGCATTGCCTTCTTATTATATTTAGTGCTAGAAAAATAAGACTATCTGAAATGTTAAAAAACTTATTATTTAAAGCAACACAAAAGAAGTTTGATCAATTTTTGCAGCTAGTTTGGACTAAAGCAGTAGTGTTCTGCCTGAAAGAAGACTGCATTTCCCATGAGGACTAGCACATAATATTTGTAAAATCTTGATCTCCCGGTCGCCTGCAGTTGGATTGAAATACGTTTCTGTTTTCAGTGGCTGTGTGAAGGATGAATAGCTATGAGGAAATGAATCCAATTCTGGTGCAACAATATGATGATGTTAAAAATAAGAAAGGGGAGAAGTGACATATGCCGTAAAGCAGTCAGCATATTTATAGTTGTTTTGTGTGGCAGGGCTCCTGCCACCCTCCATAGAGTTGCTTAGTGCCGGTTCAAGTTATACAGATGCGCTAGGGCCATGACAGAGGCATCATTCAATGAGCTGTAAGTCGATGTATAATCACAAAAGTTATAAAAATATTTTATGGAGGTTGAATAGCTACTTACTGTTGCTTACAAAAAATACTAAACTCATCTCTCAGCTAAATATCAGTTTATTTTATGTTTATGGAATAAGACATAGAGTTTGTCTAATTTTTCTTTGACCTTACTGACCCCAGGATTTTAAAGATCTCATTTGAGCTTTTGTCTGGCTCTGAAAAGTATCTCTGTACTTGAATCATTTCTCAGTTCCTGCATGTGTGAGATCTGTGAACATTGAACCACTCCTCCCTTGTGTGTTATTAGCTTCCTCTGCTTTCAAAGCTTTGCACACCATTTGGACAGAGAGGCTGCGTTCTGCTGTCTGGTGGTCTGAATTTAGCACCCATTGCATTTCATTATTAGTGCTGGCAGAGCAACCATACAGCCATTACTCTGCGTTTGAAAGGTTGGCTTACGCAGCACTTGGGTTGAGATTTTCACCTCACCTTGACTCGCAAGCAAAAAAACAAAAGCATGTTAGAAGGAATACAGAACAAATTATGTTATCATTCTATAGTTTCCAGTTCAATTGTGGAAGCAAGCCTTGTCTCCAGTCTTGCGTTGTAAGAGATTCTGTTATCCAACTAGGACTCAAGTCAACCCAGTGAGTTACTCAGATCTCAGAAGGAGGTCCAGAAAGGAAATGTGCAAAAGATCAAATCAAGTCTTGTATATGTCAACAGAAAGATACCAATGTGCTGATAATGAGTTGGAGTAAGGGGGAAAAATGGGAGGAAATGAGCCGAAAGATTAAGTTTGTGGAGATGAGGAAATTTGCACAACTTTAACAAGACAATAGAGAGTTGTCTGTGTTTTTTTATTTTAAAGGTGTTGCTTTTTTTCCCTTGAAAACACAAGAGATTCATTGCTGCGTTCTTTGGCAAGAATAGTGAAAACTGAGATAAGAAACTGAAGAAATATAAAAACATAATTCTTGGCAAGGTCTCCTGCAAACCTCAGACACAAAACAATCCATTTTCCTTTCAACACTTCGCTCATTTTTGTCAAATCTAATCTACACCACAGCATCCTGTGTGAAGATACAATGATCCAAATTCTGCGGCAGATTTCTGATATGAAGGTTTTTGGAAAACTTTGACCTACCAATAATGATTTTAACCAGTTCTCATTATGTTATTATTATCTGAAATCAATTATTAACTTTCATAGTTTTATTTTTAGACTATCTTTAAAAACCATAAAGAAGTGGTGTGCATGCCTATAGAGATATATACACACTATGTTCACTTGAGTAACTGGTGTTCTATCGGATTGAAATTTATTCAGAATAAATCTGAATGTATTGTTTACCTTTTTAACACAATTTGTCTCCCTGTTAGAGAGACAAACTGAGTTACAATGGGCCACTGGCAGTTTTGCTAAGGGCTCCTGTGACAATCTAAGGAAAATGCAATTGTTGCATGTTCCACAGTTAAGTTCAATCTAAATCCTTTGGATTTCAGATGTCCTTCTTTTAGTCTTTTCTTCCATCCACATGTTTTGATCAAATATCCACCTTCATTTAGACTGATGAAATGTTAACTGTTTTGTTTGTCAAAGAAGGAGCAGAGTTTTAATAACTCCCTAATTTTGTGAATGTTATTTTATAGACCTTTGCACAAGAGTTAATTTCTTTATTTCCACCAACTGATTTATGTTCTTATCTGCTGATTATGAAATTCTGATGTGCGTTGTTTAAAAATCCATGGTCACTCAAAGGTGACGCTTCGGTGAGCAAGAGACAAAGGAAGGAGTACAGCAACTTAAATTCTGAAAAAAAGGGCAAGCTTACACTATCAAGAGCTCTTTTCATTTTAGGGCCAGTTGAATCTGTGGCGCCAAGCATTCTGGGTACTCATAGGGGTCAGGAGAACCAAGTGTGAGCAACATTTGTACAGATGTTGTGTTATTTTTATAGCTCTACTCCATTTGCTGGGTGGCATTTCCTCTAGTGTTAACAACCAGGTTAACTGCACACAGACGCGCCCAGGGACTCCAGCCAATTTTTTTTATTGTTACGCTAACTCAAGCAATTTTTCTCTTTCTAGTCCCCCACCCCCCCAACACTGCCGCCACTGAAAGTGAGGGGGGTGGAATCCTGAAACCTTCTTCATATATGTAACCTTGTGAGTCCAGCTCAACCCCTAAAAGCTCTCCCAGCCACTGTGAAAGATAGATTTACGGTTCCTAGAAGGCAGAGTCGCGGAGTGTACAGTAATGGTTTTACCTCTCAGGAGGTAACAACGCTAGGCCACATGTACAGTAATGGTTTTACCTCTCAGGAGGTAACAACGCTAGTGCACATTTTTTCGCTTCCCCATAGAAGGGGAAAAATTAGTAGCCTTAGGTGAGAGAGATCTATTCATGCACTGAATTCAGCTATTTAAATTAAACAGTTTAACAATACAGCTTGTATTTCTGGATCATACTGGATTAAAGTCTGGTTGTATGACCATCACTTTAGAGATGCATTAAAAAAAGAAATTTTGCATGGCTAGTTTTATTTCTGCACTTTACTTTTAATGAACTGGCTACAGACTTAAGACGAACTATATTTACAATAAAGGTAAATTCTAATTTTAACATGAAAACTAGCCAATTTTAACAAGACCAACTTGGGGAAGTGGATGAGGGTTCAAGCAATTTAGAAAGTTGGACATGTCTAAAAAAATATAAACTGATTATACCTGATGGTTCCTAGATCTAGTCGAAAAACCAACAATTGTAATCTATATGACTTTGAGAATTGTAGACTAATGGTTTAAATCGGCTTTTGTTTAACATGTCTTGTAAAGCACTTTGTTCACGTTACATCTTGAATGGTGCTACATAAATAAAGTTTTACTCATCTACACATGCTAGGGACTTGTATACACACCAGCCATTCTTTTCTCCAGTACAAATCTCTAATTTTGTAAGAACAGTTTGTGCCAACCTTAATATTTTTAGCATATGACAAAAACCGTTACATGTTTAATTAAAAAATAATCAATTTTAGATCCTCTTTAGCAGCACAAACCTAAGCAATTGTTTGAAAGCTACTCTTAGGCGTTTATTCAGAGCGGTCAGGACATATGGCCTGAGGTAGACCAGCCAGCTTCTGGTGTATATAAAAGGAGAAGCTGATTCAACAATTTCCATGTTTTAATGCGGCTTGATAATTCTGGGAAGCTGTGATCAGAAGTACAGGAATTTTCAGAGAAGGTAACCAGTGTTTGACTTGTTGATTTTTCTTTGGTTGGAAAAGGAGATGTACTGTAGTGGGTCTAATATTTTCCTCCCATTTTGAATGGTGTTTCGTTCTCTTGCACTCATCCATGTGTAAAAGGAAACATTTCTGCGGTCTGCTCACCTGTAGAATGTTATGGTAAAACATGTCTGATTTCCTCGGAACCGTTGCCAAACAACTGGAAAGCGCCACAATCTTTATTTAATGTTAACATTTTTTGCTTTTCTTTTTCTGTTTGCTAATTATTCCAGTTCAGACTCTACTGTTCAGCCCAACATAAATGATAGTAGCCTGCGAGTGTTTAACATGTTTTAATGAAAGACCTTTAGCAGACCATACTCTGAAGTGCACAGATTTGTTACAGTGGCTATCATTATTTCATCCCTTTCTGTGGGTTTTTGCAGCTGACTCGACAGAGACTCGTGGATGCGGATGGGATCATCAACCCTGGGGCTTTCTACATCTACCTAACCGCCTGGGTGAGCAATGATCCCGTTGCGTATGCTGCCTCACAAGCCAACATCCGTCCCCAGCCTCCCGAGTGGCTCCACGACTGGACAGACTCCATGCCAGAGACACGCCTCAGCAGTAAGTGAACACACAGAAAGGTCTTGCAATGCAACAGAACGGCGTCTCAGCATTGGCTTTCGTTGGTTGCGTACCGCGTCAGCCGCGCTTTCTAGTTGTGTTTACCTTTTGCGGTCTGACTCACTGCTTTGTGTCCGTCCCTAAACCTGAAATGAGGTAACAGAGTTTGCAGGACCAGTGCAGCGCTTGCACTTGCATGAACTCAGGTTGCAAAACTTAGAGCTGAGACACAACTCGATGTTGTGGTCAGGTGGTATAATCTTGACTATCCTCGGCCTCTTGCAAACACACTGACACACACTTTATTAAAACTCGGTGACTCTAATCACGAAATTCTTTACTGGGTCAGCAGCCAAAACTTTTAAATTTTAAATTTTCAATCGAACGTTTAACTTTTTTCCAGTTTATCAGCTGGATTTAGGTCTGGACTTTAACTAGGCCATTGTACTACAGGTATAACCTTTGATCTAAGCCATTCAATTCTAATCCCCGGTAGGTGACTTTTGCTGTTGTGTCTGATGGGTTTTGTTCCAAAACTTCTCGGCATTTATCTATTCAAAACTATCAACTCTGAAAAGTCTCCCTGTGCTTCCTAAAAAAAAGAAAAAATAAAAAAAAAGCTATTGCCAAAATTCTCTTGCTTTAACCAACATTTTTCATTTTAGGAATAATGTGTTAGTGTTTATTTGTCTCGATTGTAGTTTATACACACATATGTAAAATCAGATTCGTAATTACGTGCATTCCATAAATTAGATTTCTACCTAAGCACAGCTGACATTTATGTTGCAGCATTACTTTCTCCTGCAGCAAATACTTTTTTTATGAAAGTGGTCAGTCAATATAACCATTTTCTTGGACTGTACAACATGCTGACAGGTTTTCCAGCCTCAGCTGTGACTCTCTGCAGCTCCTCCAGAGTTAAAACAGGCCTGTTGGCTACTTTGCCCGATTTCGTATACCAGTAGTGAGTGATTGATTCAGGATTTTATATATATATATATATATATATATATAATTTTTTATTATTCTTTTTCTTTTTCACTGTCAGAACAAATCTAGCTGAAAACATTAATTTCTCATAGTTTTCTAACTCTAAAAATAATAATAATAATCCTTTCAATACATGGATACCAGTGTATTCTTTTTCCTCCCCTTCACAGTTCAAATGAACATTTTTTATTTTTTAATTGAAACATGGCCCAAAAAAAAGGGGGAGGTGGGGGTGTAAAACGGATGTATCCATCCTTTTCCAAGCACTGCATGCACAGATGCGGTTGCTGAGTAATCCTTTTCAAACTGGACATGACAGCATGAATCTGAATAAAAACGTTTTCAGCACCAACTATGACTTCACTGGCAAGTGACATGCAGCCATACGTGTTTGCGCAATTATTTTATTCTTTATGTGGTGATGCTGTTTAAGGTTTGGTAATGGCAACGATCCTGACATTGTAATTACTGTGAATCAGCCTTAATTCTGACAGTTTGCTGTGTCTGGAACTGATAGGCCCTCATTAGGCAGGCTTGGCTTCAGTCTGGCCAGGTTTGAGTCAATGGAGCTCTGTTTAACGCACCTCTATGTCCCACCCTCCACATGTGCACAAACACAATTTCCCACAGATGTAACTTCTCCTTAAAATATGCTGACTTTTGAAAAGATGCAACACAAATCCGGTTTAGAAGAGCAGTCTTAAATTTTGGCTTTAGATTTATCAACTTAACAGAGCTTAAAAGGACAGACATATCTGAAAATGTTATTGTTTACAAAGTTTTGTTATTTAAATAAATAAATAAATAATTTACAAAAAATAAGCAGGTATAATAAATCAATAAATAATTTCTTTAACTGTTTTTCAATCCAGTTCCCGCTGCCGAGCCTATCGAATATGCACAGTTTCCCTTCTACCTCAACGGGCTCCGGGAAACCCCGCAGTTTGTGGAGGCCATCGAGAGCGTGCGTGCAATCTGCAACAACTACAGTCGGCAAGGCCTTCCCTCCTACCCGAACGGCTACCCTTTCCTCTTCTGGGAGCAGTACATCAGCCTGCGCCACTGGCTTCTTCTTTCCATCAGCGTTGTGCTCGCCTGCACTTTCCTGGTCTGCGCCCTGTTTCTGCTCAATCCATGGACCGCTGGCATCATAGTAAGTGTTTGATAACATTATTATCGCTAACTAGTAAAATATATTCAGCATATCAGCAGTTTATGCAGGAAAAGACGCCAAGTTGGCTGAAAAAGAATATTCATAGTTATTCCCCTGGGCAGGTCCTGGGTATATGAAGTACATCCACAATGGCTTTTAAAATTGTTAGACAGACAATGTACATGAATTGAGCAATTGGTTTATTACATAAAGAAAAAAGAAGGAACTAATTGTAGACATTAGTCTGTTTAAACATCTGCATAAAAGTAGCATAACAAATGACAATTGTTATTTTTTAGATCATTTATATTTCAAAGGAGGCCATCTTATATCAGTACAGAAGTGACCCAATCAAATTTGTTCTGTTTAAGAAAAGGTGTTTTGTGAGTTGTAAAATACGTACATTTTTCCATTTTTTAAAACCTAGAAATACAAACAGAATGTATTGTCTCTGTTTAATTTCAAAATATACACTATGTTTTAACATATTTGTAATACTTATATTATAAAAGTTCTTGTTTAGCCTTCTTGTTACCTGCAAAACGTTTTGCTCTCTAATAGCACTGAATAAGTTGGTAATCTGTCTTGAACATGTATGAATTACTGTTTCCTTTTGTAGTGGGCCAACATTGCTGTGCCTTGTCTGATTTTACTTTTTAACGCCTAACAAATACTGAAAATAGGGCTCTTTGAGTCCAGTATCTTGAGTAATAACCACCATACAGAAGACTGTTGTTGTTTTTAGCATGCCCTGTCAAAGATTTGATAATGCGCACTGAAGGACTGAAAAACATATTTGCTCTTTAAACTTTCCAACAGCTTCACTGATCCTGTCATTGGCTAAGATCAGTTAAGCGCAGTTAATTGTTACCAAACTTTTAAGACTCTTATCTTGTAATGTTTCTAAAAGGTTAAAAAAAATAAAAACTATTTGGGCAAACGTTTTTTTTTGTATTTTAAACAGGCTCAGAAATGGGGGATGCTGTGCTTTATCATGTTCCAAGCTTTTTTAGAGCCAGTGTGTTTAGTCTAGTCTGATGCTCCCAGACATCAATGCTGAAATAAATGTTGAGAGAAGTCAAAAGTTTCTGCATCACCTAGCTCCCAGTCTTTGACCCTTTTTTTTCCCCCTATCCTCTGCTATTGTCTTTGACTAATTGTCTCGGCAAAAGAGATTCCGTGGAAACACACAATCGTTTCTGCAGTCATCTATGTCGTATAAAGGAATAATAAGACAGTATTATACATACAGAGAACTCTGGCTTTGCTCTCCATTGGGTTATACTTTACAACGGGCAGTTGCTAGGCCAACTGAGGTTTAGGAACTAGGACGGAAGGGAGTTCTTGGTCATCAAAAGGATCAAAAGTTATAGGGAGGCGTCAAGGAACAAACAGCCTAGAAGCTTATATATAGTTGCTTGAGACGGCATTGTCTGCATGTATAAATCCTATTTGATCATGATGTTGGTCACCAGTTAATCTGATTCGGATTCTGCATTTTATTTTGTCATTTTACGTTATTTTGTTTGGATAGTTAGATAAAGCATCCAAAAGCTGTACTAAGGTAGCTTTTATAACTAATTGTAGAACTCTGATCCAAAACTAAGCTCCAATCTTGATGTAAGGTTTTTTGCCCACTTGTTGGCAGATTTTTTCATTTTCGGCCGTGCCACAGCCACACACACACAAAAAAAACAAAAAAAAAACTCATGTGGATCTACATGCACAGATCTGCACCCCCTGTCCAAACTGGGCCTCTTCAAAAGGTTTAGGCCTCACGTAACCTGACACCTGTCAGCTGATAATGGTATTTACTCTCAGCTCCTGTTCTGTCCTGCTTTGCCCGGGAAAATCCACTCTTCACACACAGTTTCACACATTTAACCCACATGTATGCTTACTTCTCAAAATATATGCAAGACACGTTTTAATGACCCGTTTCCTTCTCTATAAAGTCAGAGTGCAGATCAGATGTTAACATCAGAATTTCTACCCTCTTGACTTTTCTAAGTTTGGATGCATCTAATAATGGGCTGTTCGTGAAAATATTGTTTTCTACAACATGTTCCCTACTCTCTGCCATCTATCTATACATCCATCACTTAAAGTGCTGATCGCTGTGTGAAACTGTTGAGCTTCAACATGAAACATTTGTAGGAACCCTATAAAATTAAACAGCGCATGGTCGGAAAGGAGGATCCCCTGTGCATTGAGTTTTATGACTTACCAACTTGTTAGTGCAATAATAAACAAAAGACAATAAATGTATATGTATTCAGGAGGCGGGTAAAAGGCTTTCATTCTCGATGTCCGATATGTTTGTATAAGCAACTTAAGCACAGATTTGTTTTATTTTAACATTTTAAAAAGCTAAGAACTGTATTTTGCACGTCTTCTTTAAAAAAGTAAACCCACATTCATGTGTGACAGGAAGCCTTTTTTCTATCCCCAGGTGCTTGTGCTCTCTCTCATGACTGTGGAGCTGTTTGGCTTCATGGGACTGATGGCTATCAAGCTGAGCGCCGTCCCTGTTGTCATTCTCATCGCCTCAGTGGGCATCGGAGTGGAGTTTACTGTCCATGTGGCTCTGGTAGGCACATTAAGTTTTTTTTGCTTTCATTTATGATGTCACCTAAACTTAAATGGCCTGATGTAAAAAACTATTTGATTCCTAAGCCTAAATAGCTGGTTTTAAGGCAACATTTGCAATTTATCATTTCCCATTTATAAAAGCAGGACAACACATTAAAATATAGTGGTTGAACAATGAAACTGAAAAAACTGGTTTTAGACCACAATAGTTTATTAGTATAGTGTAGGGCCTATACACTGTATTGCGGCCAATACAGTGTCAATTAATCTTTGGAATGATATATAAATCCTGCACAGTGTTCAGAGGGATTTTAAGCCATTCTTCTTCCAGGATAGTGGCCATGATGCTGGTGAAGGAAAATGTTTCCTGACTCGGTCTTCCAAAACCCCCCAAAGTGGCTCAATGATATTTAGATCTTGTGACTGTGTAGGCCATGGGAGATGTTCAACTTCACTTTCATGTTCATCAAAACAATATTTCACCAGTTTTGCTGTGTGTATTGGTGAATTGTCATCTGAATGCACGACACTGCCTTCAGGATACAATGAATGCACATGGTCCTCCATCTAACACAAGTATTGGATCAAGGGAATTCCATGATATGGCAGCCAAAACCATCTCTGATCCACGCCCGTGCTTCATTCTGGGCATGGTAAAGGTGTACTCATCAGAGAACAATACATGTTTCACATTGTCACATTGAGGTGCATATTTATTTTGCAGTGATTTGGGCAGTCATGGTTTTATGGTTTTTTGGATACAATCCCGGGTTACGACCCGAACATCCCATTAGCACAGCTTCCTCTTGCGTCCACAGTTAATCTTTTTGGATCTGGTTCGTCCATTACCCTGGATACCGTGGCTCTTGATACAACACAAAAACTTGCTGTCTTGGTCCCAAAGGCGCCAGCAAGACGTGCACCAACAATTTGTTCTCTTTTGAAGTCTAATATGTTCCCCATTATATTGTATGCATTGCAATATTTTGAGCAAAACTGTGCCCTTACCCTGCTAATTGGACCTTCACACTCAGCTCTTATTTGTGCAATGTATAATTAATGAAGATTGGCCACCAGGCTGGCTCAATTTACTAATGAAACCTTCCATACTAAAAGGACAAGTGTTTCAGTTTCATTGTCCAACCCCTTTGTGTTACACTTAAAGTAAGTATTGTCCTGATTATCTGCCTTTTAGCAAAATACTAATTTGTTCTTATTAGGCTTCTTGAAGTTACTCTTTATAACACTAAAACAAATTAATTATAGCTCTCAACATTCTACAGCACCAAAAGAGTCCAAAATTAATCATGCTTCCATCACTGTATCTGATAGTGATTATAAAAAAGTCTTTCTTCAAACTTTCTTTTATGTTTGGTCAGTTTTGGAACTTTACTTTGGATGCTATTTTTGCTCAGCCTCTACAGTATTATTTCGGACCTATTGGATGAGCCATAAGTGTTTCTTTTAGAGTGAGTTTGATATATGTGAAGGTTTTATAATTCCTCTATTGGTGGTTAAGTCCTCTTACTGTGAATGGCTGTTATTGTACTCAATGTTTACTAGCCTAATCAGAAGAAATCGGGAAAGGAACAAATTTTCTTCCACTGCAATGTAAAATAATCTAAAAAAAGCTAATATTTAACTAGATTTTACTTGAGTAAATCTAAATTTAAAAAAAGGATTTAAAGTGTATGTTTGTATTTTAGGCATTCCTGACAGCCATAGGGGATCGTCACAAACGAGCAGTGCTGGCACTTGAGCACATGTTTGCTCCAGTGCTGGACGGTGCCTTCTCCACCTTACTGGGTGTCTTAATGCTCGCCGGCTCGGAGTTTGACTTTATTGTCAGGTGAGACAACAAGACTTTTTTCATATTATTGTACTTAAAAGTTAATTGTATGGCGGTCATGTGGCATATACATTGTGGTGCGACCCTGTCCAAACCTGTATTTTTCAGGAATGCACCTGAAACACCATTCATGCATGAAGGCATCTCTCTTTCTGTGTCCTCATCCATTAGTCTTTTTGTTTAGCCCCCCGCATCTCTACACTGCATGCTCTGTTTCTGTAGACATGTGTTATTTTTCCAGCATTAGATGCCTCTTTAGTTCTATTGTTGAATCCGGACCTCCTAAAAAAACGGTTTTTATCTCCACTCTTCTCCATGCCATTTTCCTAATTGTTGAAAGATAAATTTTAAAATCAGAATAGAGGAACAAGAGAAGATCAATCTTCTGAGTTTTTGTTTTTGTTGTTTCATGGGAAGGGGGATGGGAAGACGGAGGACGGTAGAGGAATGATATTAAAATAAAGTAAACAGAATGTTGAGTCCTTCTGTTGATTGCCAGGTTCTAATTATGGCATTAGAATTAATACTCTTATGTTTTCGATAGACTTGTTATGGGAATGTTTCCTCTAAACAACCTGGCTCAATGCACGCATTCTTCTTTGCGCTCAACTGTACAAGTTTGTTGACCTGCTCCTTTAAGAACTGGGAGCAATGAACTCCATCTGATCTGCAATTACACAAACTGTGCTCACATATGTACATGCCAACAATTACACACAGTCCCCCCACATATAGACACACACATACACACACCATCATGCTCCCTGACCCTGTAATCATTGGGGTCAATGATGGCGAGCAACATACACACACGTATCCAAACACACTAACTCCGGAGGCTAGTGGACCTACGCTTCTTACCTCCAGCGTTGTGCTATGCTCTGGTTTCT
Organism: Orestias chungarensis; assembly: GCA_032876305.1. Lineage (NCBI taxonomy): Eukaryota > Metazoa > Chordata > Actinopteri > Cyprinodontiformes > Cyprinodontidae > Orestias > Orestias chungarensis. Next base: position 811,011 of record JAVLVB010000702.1, on the reverse strand, counting down.
GCCTCGATCTGGGGGCCTCCCTTTAAAGGTCCTGCTGTTGTCAGAGCAAACAAAGTGGCGCCCCAAGACGATGCAATAACAACATGGTCCCGGCTCATATTTTTCTGCTTGTGCTGAAAGAAATGTTTCCCGGACTTTCTCCGTCAGCCCTGTGAATGTTTTCAGTCTAAACAGCCCGACGGGACTCTCTGCCCAGTATGTGGGCTGCATGCATCCATATGTACAGAACATGTAATTTAAGGAATGACATAGCGTTCCGCAGTGCTGGTGTTTTAGATTGATTTATAAGAAGGGCTGTGATGTGTACTAAAAGTAGAAGATAGATGCTCTGAAGCTGTAAATGTGTGTGTGTGGTCAGAGCTTTTCCAGAAATAAATTAAAGTATGTGGACCATTTTCTACCTATACTGGCTCTTGGGACACTCAAAATTTAAACACCTTATTGGGTAAGAATTTATCAAGTTTCAATAAAGTAAGTAGCAATGTATTGCAAAAATATCAACATCGTTTGTCGATATCTTTGAAGGTTCTAAAGTTGTATATTTCATGCTGATGCAAGGTTTAGCAAGTAGGGCAAAATCATAAGGAGGCAAAAACTCACACTGGACACAAATGGCATTGGCAAAAAGGATTAAGGTCACATAGAGTAGGAAGCACATATTATTAAGAAAGAAGAAAACAGACGTGTATCTCACCTGATGTCATTATTTCAATATTTACCAATACTATAATGTTGGCTATATGTAGGTCCATTTTCACCTCTGCATTAATGAAAATGGAGCAACAACACTTCCATTCTGGTCAGAAAGGCGCACCAGCGGCTCTACTTCCTAAGGAGGCTCAGACGAGCTGGACTCGGGAGCTCAGTCCTCACCTCATTCTACAGAAGTGTGGTGGAGAGCGTCTTGTGCTCCAGCATCAACGTGTGGCATGGAAGCTGCTCTGCTGCAGACAGGAAAGCTCTGCAGAGGGTGGTGAAGATCGCACAGAGGATTGTTGGAGTCAGCCTCCCCTGCACCACAGACATCTACACCTCCACATGCAGGAAAAGGGCCACCTGTATCAGGAAGGATCCCACCCACCCAACACACTCACTTTTTGTTCCGCTCCCCTCAGGCAGGAGGCTGCGGAGCATCAAGTGTAGAACAACCCGTCTGAGAAACACCTTTATTCCTGAAGCTGTGAGACTCTTGAAGTCCTCCGGAACAAACCACTGCACGGACAATACATAACTGAACACCTTACCACACCCGCACTGAGACACTTCACTAACGTATATTCTGTATATATTCTGTATATTCTGTGTTCTATTTTATTTATTTATTTACTTTACTTCTATTTTATTTATTTAAATTTTTTTAACTTTAACTTTATTTTATCTATTTTAATATTAGCTCTTGGGTGGAACTGGACCGTGAAATGTAATTTCGTTCCACCTCATGTACCACATGTGTTGAAATGACAATAAAGTCTCCTTGAATCCTTCAATCCATTACTTGACAGGTACCATTATTCCATGTTTTTCTGAAATAATTTTGTGCTGTATCCATCTTTTCAATTTCTACACCTACTACAAATCTACCTTAGCTTGCTTTAATAAAAAACACACCAAAACCATGAAATGCTCCTTTGATCATTAATCAAAATGTGTTCAGAACCAAAACGCATCTAACGGGTATAAGCCTATTAGCACTGCAACATGTATATAGGTAAACGTAGAGCCGATGTCCTAAGTGAGTGACTGATATTACTTCAACTTTCCAGCAAAACAATACAATATCATCGGTGATCCACTATTCCTCAAAAGTCAAAAACTGTACAGATGGGCTAGCAGTTGTGTATGTAGCTGCCTTGACAGTGTCCTTTGACAAGATCATTGCCAAGAAGAGCCATTTCTAAAGTAGATGGCTGGGTTTTTAGCAAGATCGAGGTTTTGAATGGATAGTGTGGGGTCTTACCTGATACATACAGTTTTAACTAGATGGAGGGGATTGGCTGGGAATTTCACAGAAGCTTAGCTGGAAGGAAGGGAGAGAAGAAGATGGAGTGAAAAATAAAAGAAGAGTGAGGGAGAGAGAGGCCAGGGAAAGGTGGTGCTCTCAGGGTTCCCTTCTTTTCATCCCTAGACCAAATTGTTTAAATTCTATACCCTTCACTTCATTTGTTTGCCTCCCTCTCTTTTTTTTAAACCAGAGGAAAGAGAGGCCCCCGTCCTTTTGTGCACGCCCCCCCCCCCCCCCACACACACACTTTATGCCC
>JAVLVB010000702.1:763199-789710 GCA_032876305.1 Orestias chungarensis | reverse complement strand
TATATATATATATATATATATATATATATATATATATATATATATATATATATATATACACCATCTTTTTCAACTGCGCCCCTCTGGGAGGCTTTTCAGGGCAATAAGGACAAAAACAAACAGACTGAAAAACAGCTTTTTTCCAAGAGCCCTGAACGCCTCACGTTCACTGGAACTTTTCCACCAGAACAGTCCCTTTTCTAATTTTGCAGTACTTCCCTGACCTGTTTTGTTTTTATTTTGTTCTGGAAATTTCGTTATGACACCTATTCACAACACATTTAATCTGAAGGCACTATACAACAACAACAACAAAAACAACAACAAAAAAGTATTTTCTGTTTAATGATATATACGTACCAATTGGTCCAACTTATCAAACACAGCATCAAGTGGATGTTCTGTTTTTTGTTTTTTGTAATTGTGCTTAATTAATGTTGTTGTGTTTGTACTTCAGGGCCACCGTAGCAGATCACATCAAGCCCTTGACTTACTGCAGTCCCTGAAACTGAGCATACAAAATTTCGGTGTAAAAATTTGCTGTGTTTAGCTAATGGATATAATCAATACCTCAATTAGAGAGACGACTTCCCAAATTTCAAGTTTTCTCAAAATACACATCTGGAAGAAATGTACTCCTCTAATATGAGTGGCAAAATGAAATGGAGTAGCAAAACTGCAAAAGGTAAATTGTTTTAAGAATTTTTTAGGGAAAACCAAGACAAATAGTTTTACTTTGTAGCTCCCAAACACTCAAAATGTTCATCAATCCATCAGAGTTTAACACCTACATAAACCACATGTTCACAGAACTTTGTGCATACCTTTCATGAAACTGCATTGCTGTTATTCAAGCTTAGTACACATACAGCACAGACCAGGATTTATGTTTGTATGCACTGTAGAATTCAAGTGGGCATTTCACCTCACACAGACGCCCAACCTACATTAATTAAAAGGAAAAGTGTAAATAAATGCACTTCTATAACTAACAGTATATATTTTTTTCTCGCAGGCCTTCCGTGCTCCTATACGCACATGTGCTCACTCAAACCCACAAACTGGGTATTACGTGATTTAAACAATCATTTCCTGCAGCGATGTGCTGCAAGCTACAGTATTTGGGGACTGACGAATACTTTCAAATGATTTTTCAGCATTTAAGCCATGCTTGCTGAGAACACCTCGGATTTCGCATTGGGGGTCAAGTGGGAAACTTCCAGAACCCACTCACCCACTTACATCTGCACATTTCTGCAACAACAATAGGACCATTTCAGTTAGCTGTGGTTTTGCATTGTGATATCGAATGTATTGAAAACATTCACTCATTAACTTCCGGTATGCAAAGCAACAACTAAAGTAAATCAAAAAATTATGTTAAAAAAAAAACACGGAATGTTCCCAAATTTATTGCTTTACTGCTTAGAAAAACAACAGTATTTACACTGCCCTTGCCTTTATAATAAATTAAATTTAAGTTTTGATCGACCTAGCTTTAAGACTTCAACTCACAGAAGAACTTTCCAGAACGACGGTCATCTTCGTCAAAGCTCTCAGCCAATAGGATTCTTCCATTGGGATGACGCGGAAGTTGGACTGAGCGCGAACAGAGACCTGTTGTAGTGTCAGTGAGTTGAGGCGGTTTTGGCAAAAACTGGTTTGTGACTGGATCATTATGGCATCTCAGGTTGAGGATGAGGGAGAAGATGAGATGGATTTTGGGGATTGTACTCCTGTGCGGAGTGGTAAAGGATCGAGAAAAGAGCGAAGTAAAAAAGAAGATTTTGTGAAAGGGACACAAAGCAGTAAAAGAAGCCTGGAAGAAATTAGCTCTGATGAAAACACTATTAATAAGAGGATTGTTAGACAAGAGTACAAAATGATTGTAAAATGTAAAAATGAGGAGGAAAGGGTTCAATTTAGCCCATTAGATCTCTCAAGAGAGTTAATAAAAAGTTTGGAGAGCTGAGACTTGCTAAAGTTCTTAGAGATGGAAATCTATTGATTACAGTCGGAAATGAAGAGCAGAAGAATAAAGTGATGAACACTCAGAGCATTTGTAAGAAGATGGTGATAGAAATAAAGATTTTGGTAGAGTCTGCTGCAGTTCGAGGAGTTATTTCAGGTATTCCGGTGGGTGAAGATCTGGAAAAGTTCAGACGCAGCATGAATGGGGGTGAAGTGAGCAAAATCAAAAGACTGATGAGAAAAGTTGAAGGTAAAAGAATGGAAAGTCTTTCAGTGCAGTTTCAGGAGTTTCAAGCTGCGGTTCTTCCAGAAAGAATAAAAGTAGGGTGTATGTGTTTTCCTGTGTCCCTCCTCCACTAAGATGTTACAAATGCCAGAGATATGGACATATAGCAGCAGTATGTAAGGGGAAACAAAGATGTCCAAAGTGTGGAGAGGAGCATGGATATGAGGAATGCAAAAATGGAAAGGATATATGTAACTGTGGAGGACAACACAGGGTGACTTATGGAGGATGTGAAGTAAGGAAAACTGTAGAAATCGAACAAGTAAAAGTCAAGAATAATATAAGTTATGCAGAAGCAGCAAAGAGAGTGAAGAAGCCAAACGATGTGACAGCAAAAGTTCAAATGAGTCAAACTCCAGATTAAAGATGGACTTAAACAGACACAGAGGTGACAGTTGAGAAGATTATTTTGCTCATTCCTTATGTAATTAATTGTACGGATCAAGTTAAACAGAAAACAGAAAAAAATCAAAATAATTGTGAAAGGGGCAGAAAGGTCTTTTGGTATAAAGAATATATCCTGGGAGCAAATAAATAAGAAATTAATGGAAGAAGGGAAAGTAGGAGGACAGAAAGAGAGAATAACTTGATTATCTTAATAAAAACCTTTTATCAGTGTATCAGAGGGGTTTTAGGAGAGGAAGAAGTACTATGGATCCGGTTTTATGTTTAGAGAACGAGATCAGAAAGGCTCAAATGAATAAAGAGCATTTAGTAGCTGTTTTCTTTGACATTGAAGGAGCGTGTGACATGATGTGGAAGGAAGGATTATTAATTAAAATTAGAAGAATGGGTATAAATGGACGAATGTTTAGATGGATTAAGAATTTTTTAGAAGGAAGACAAATACAAGTGAGGATAGGGTAGGAATTTTCCGAAAGTTTAAATATAGACACCTCAGGGAAGCATAATAAGCCCGTTATTTTTTCTATAGTAGTGAACGATATGTTTAAGAAAGTAGAGGGTGGAATGGGTTTTTCACTTTTTGCAGATAGGCAATGTGGAAAAGAGGAAGGAATTTCAAGTTTATTGTAAAGAAACTTCAAGGGGCAATATCAGTGATAGAAAAATTGTCATATAAAGGGGGTTTTAAGTTTTCAGGGGATAAAACTAAAATGTTTTTGCTCGAAAACGAGTAGACAAGAAAATTAAGCTGAAATTAAATGGAAAGAAATTGGAAAGATTTAAACAATTTAAATTTCTTGGGCTGTGGTTTGATGAAAAACTGACATGGGGGGAACATATTAAGAAAATAAGATAAGTGTAGGAAGGTATTAAATATAATAAGATGTTTAGTTGGAACTGAGTGGGGTGCAGATAGAAAATCATTGAAGGCTATTTACATTGGATTAATTAGGTCAGTTTTAGATTATGGATGTACAGTGTATAACTCAGCAGCTTATACAAATCTACAAAAACTAAATTATATACAATATAAGGCTTTAAGAATTTGTACAGGTGGTTTTAAAACATCCTCAATAGCAGCTATACAGGTGGAGATGGGCGAAATGCCTCTTAACCTTTTGAAAGGAACAGCTTTCTTTAAATAATTGGGCAAATTTAAAAGGACAAAGAAATAATCATCCAACATTAAAAGTAATTACAGTACAAAGGGAAAAGGAGAAAATAAAACGTTTTGGATGGTCAATAACTTCTAAAGTGAATGAGTTTCTGTTAGATAAATTAAATATAGGTCAAATAGTTTCATTATACACAGTACCACCATGGATAATACCAGAAGCTGGTTTTCATTATTGGAGAAGAAGAATAAAAATGAATTTTTTATGATGAATAAATATAGTGTACTAGAACAGCTAAAACGATTATGTACAGATATATACAGATGCATAGAAAAATATAATTAATAGGATGGGGATAGCTATTATTGTTCCACAATTCAACATTAAAGTAGGGAAAAGGGTAAGTGATGGTTTATCAGTTTATACAGGTGAAATACTCGCTTTACTTTTAGCAGTTCAGTGGGTGGAAGAGGTTAAACCATTAAAAGCAATCATTTGCTCAGACTCAAGTTCATCTTTGGAAAGTTTGCAAAATAATCAGTGGGACAGTAGACCAGATATTTTAATAGAAATTCAACAAACGATATACAGAATAAATATGATGGGGATCACTGTTCATTTTATATGGGTACCAGCACATCATGGGGTTAAGGGTAATGAAATGGCAGATAGACTAGCTAAGGACAGTGTTGATAGAGATATGGTTGATATTAATGTTACATTTGGCATAAAATAAGTTAAGAGTATAATAAAACAGAAAGTGGAGGAGAAATGGCAAACATTACACAGAACAGAAAGACATAGGAGAGAAGAGACAATTATATCACGTTTCAGAATTGGACATATGGGGTTAAGGCAAACATTATTTACAACGGGAAAAGCTCAGACAGGGAAATGTGAATGCGGGCAAAAAGAAACAATAAAAACATGTTCTTTTGAACTGTAGGAAATATCTTGGACAGAGAGGTTGGTTGAAAACTTTGGAAAGATGAAAATGAGGTTGGATATTGTGATCAGAAAATAGAGCATACCAGGTCATATTTTATTTTTTAAAACGGTGTAATGTATATGAAAGAATTTTGATGATGAATATATAGGCTAAGGTTTTTTTTTTATTTTATTATTTTTTTTTTTTTGTCAAGTGATCCGCACTCCTTGCAAGTCGGTGGCGGTAATGCCTCCATAAGTTGTTTGCAAACCGCCAACAAAAATAAGACGAAGAAGAAGATTCTTCCATACCCGGAAGTCGCTGGTGAGGAGGGAAGTTCAGTTTCTTCATTTTGCGAAACGAAAAACATTTAATTTTGGTCGTTTTAAAATAATATATATATTCTAGTATGACCGACTTCTCCTTTCGAAATAACTGAGTTTGATTCCCGTGCGTGTTTTTTAAAGGTACGTTCATGTTTGAAACAATTGTGGTAAAGTAAGTTGAGTCTGCGCCGTCGATAACGAGTAAAAACAAACAAACAAACAAAAAAACCCGACTGAGTTTTTATAAAGTTTAAATGTGTTCATTTGACTTAATTTTGAAACTGACATGCAAGAAATGTGGTCTGATGTTTAATTGTGTTTTAATTGATCGTTTTCGCTTATATACTAGGTATGGTAGAGAACACTGACATCCTGTTGTCTGCTTGGCGCACACAGCGCTTAAACAGATGCGCTGCTGTTTGAGATTACATGCAGTTTTAATTGCTATTATAATAATTCATATTATCCCATGTTTACATGTTTTTAGACCAGGTCCTAAGCAAGATACCTGTTTGGATAGAAGCTGCAGATGGTATTTTAACAAGAAAAAAATCTACACTACTTGTTTTAGATATTTACTACTTATAGATGCATATAAAATAATAAAGTATAAAAGAAAAAAAAAACATAAAAGTTTGTATATTGTATTGTATCTACCAATCCATGGTTTCATCCGTCCTGTTTTTCATCAGTTAATCGTTTTTGTGCTTCCATCCTATTTTCTCCAGAATTTAAAGAAAATATTCAGTTTGGACACTGGTGCTAAAATTTATTTTAAGCAACTTGCCATATTAATGATTATGTATTGTGTCCCTATCACTATATGTAAACTTTATCATATTAGCTGCTAAGGGAATGCTCAGTGTGACGGGATTAGATCCATTTGAAAGGTCAAAGATGTTATATATTGCAGAGAATGAATATGTGACTTATAGCTCATTACCTCCTCTCAAATATTGGGTCAAAGCAATCATTGTAACTGGGTTATTACATAAACAGAAATCCGAATAATGATTGGGTCGCTCCTCCTAAACACCTACCTGTTGATGTTCATATTTACACATTTATACTTCTGTTTGTCCATCCGGCTCTCCGGTTGTTAATGCCTTCAGACCTTTGTATTTAGCCTAAAGCTCAGGAAACAAAAGGGATTAGACATTCTGGAAATTGGAGTCCGAAAAAGTAGGAAATGTCAGTTATGTGTGATCCCTGCAGCTGGTGTTAAATGTTTTTTGAGAAACTGTTTGGAGATATAACTATCAGATTATTAGATGGGGAAACCTTTTTTTTTTTACTTAGTTTATTTAATGTATTCATTTGTTGTTTTGTATATGAACCTTGGAATGAATTCTTGTTTTTTGTATGATTGCAAAAGAATGCACATATGGCGCTGCTGGGTATGTGAGTTCTTGGCCAGGCGCAGATGCACACCAACGTTGCTGGCTCAGCGGGACGTGGTCAGAACCAAACTGTGTACAGTTCCCATCTTGTGAAACCGTGTTTAACATAAGGAGACCATACAGAGGTACATTTGCAGAAAGTGACGCTTAACTGATTTGGTTATACTGAAATAAGGTCAACAATCTCGTAATTGCTTCAGCAAATTCAGCGAAACCCAAAGTCCACAAACTTACTTTAACACATCCTCAAAGATAATATTTGACCAGTCACATCTCGTTCATCTTTCAAAATGTACTCCGCTATTTTCAGAGTTGCTTCTGAGTCTGTTTGTACATGCTGTTTTTTTTTTTTTTTGTAACTGCAGTTTATTCTGTATGTGCATGCATGTACTTGTAACTATCTGTGGGATATAGATCTTGATGCAAATCCGTTAGGGTTGTTTTTCTTTTAGGTTCAAGCAAAGTTTTTCTGAAAATGGAGGCCCCTTAAAAGACGAGTCAACAAGAGGCGTTTGTTCCTAATTTGGTTTGGCATTTTTCCTCCGTGAAAATGGGTATTTATATATTCACATCAATGTGCCTTAGGGGCTTTCCAGTGGAGCTGATGGCAGGACATTAAACAAATCGGGTGTTACGAGGTGATCATAAAATACAAGCCTGTGGTGTCCCACATAGACGTGTCATTATCGGAAAACACAACAAACACAGAGTTTCTCGAGCTATATGAAACACATCCTCGTACACAACCTCAGGGTCTGCCCCCACCCCTGCATTTCTTTTCCCCATCTTCATAAAAGGTGAAGAATGCACCGTTTATTTCTCAGTTGGCAGTCTTGAATGTGTAGAAGATATTGTCTGGATTAAAGGAATTGGATCATTAAATTGTGGTAATAAGAGGGTAGAATAACTTGATCAAAACAATGTATTTCCTTTTTTTTTTATTCCTTCCAATTATTCTATTTGCCACCCTTGCTCTTATAGAAATTTATGGGGGATGTTGGCCACATACGCAGATAATGATGTTCTGTTTGTTCGCACCTATTTTTAATTATCGTTGTATAATGCAAAGGCTTCACAAATACATCGTCATCGCAGTATCAATGTGTGCAATATTCATAAAGCAACACTTGTTGGCCTATAAAATTCAAGTGATATTATTGCCCTAAAAATGCTGGAGGTCACAGGGAAGCACGGACGACAAAGACGAAAGAAAAAGTAGGCATGTATTGTAACAATTTTATACCCAGTCATGTGATTAAAGCTTTGTTTTCATGCTCAAAATATATCATATTTCAGTAGACTGTAATTATGAATTATAAGATATCCCAATGAGGATTTTGCAGCCAATTTTTGATTTGGATACAAATACCAAATTTGAACAATTTTTAAGGTTCTTATATGATTTATAATAAGAATGAGACCTGGATATACACAAAACTCACAAAGAAACAAAGAAATTATTGTTCCCTTTTTGACAAAGGGTTCTTTAGAAGCTTTTTACTCTTAAGGGAAAGCTGAAAATAAGGTCAGATTAGCACGGTATGCTAAAAACGAAAATCCCAGTACGCCGGGAATTACATTTAGAAATAATGGTTCAGCGTAGCGGTGCATACTGGCCCACTTAGTGTTTCACGACATATGGGGAAAAGTCAAACATCTGTGCATACAAGATCCAAGATCATATTTTTAAGAATGCTGCCATTATTCTTTCTGTCTTTAACACTCATAAAAAAGTTGTGGGGGCCTGCTGATATTGATTTTATTTCTTATATTACGGACACTTTAACAAAGTTGCAAAATTGGAACCATTAAGGTTTCACATGTAAGCATCTGCAGATCACAGATCACTTTAAATTCAAAAACCAGGGCCGATTGATCAACTGGTCGATTGATCCTATACAATATGGATGAAAAACTTCAAATTACAGGATACTCTCTGTGTAATTTTTTGTTTTACCTAGGATTTCTTTAACCAAAAAGTCAATTTGAATCTGGAAGGAGTGAAATGATGGAGCCGCAGTACCAGCCGGCAGCAGAGCCAAATGCTGAGGAGTTGTCCTTCTGGCTTCAAAAAGCAAAAGTTTGGGAGCAGCCTGATTCTCCACACACCTGGAAAGACATCGCCCTACACTTTAGCAGACTGAAGAGTTTTCTCCAGGACCTTCTTACAGAAATCAACACTATGGTGAGTAAATAAAGTTATTAATAGATTCAGGTCCTAAAGTAAATATAGCTTTCAGGAACAATGCATTCAGGCATAACATAATGTCCAAACATATAAGCATATTTAGGGTCCGCTTACAAGGTCAAAACAACTCTGACCCATCTTTGCATGGACTCAATTGTACTGCTGTATCCGGCACCAATATGTTGACTGCAGATCATTTTAATCCTGTAATGTGTAATTTAGGGACTACATTAATCAGACTTTCAAGTTCAGCAAATATCAAAGCTGATTGAGTTTGGATGCCAAATCTACACCTTATTCTTCTGTCTGTCAACACAGTCTTAACCCATTCCTGCTCTGTGGTACTTATGGTCTGCAGCAACGCTTGGGTAGCTGTTATTTGTTTATTAACTTCCCCAAGGATGGGAGGAGCCAGGGTTTTCCAGCAAAGTATTACACAAAGCATCACGCTGCTTTCTGTACTGTGCTTTACCTCAACATCCATCCTTCTGTTACGTTTTCCCGCTGGACTTTCATCAGGCCATTCATGTTGCCTAGTTTCCTTGTGCTTGATTTCAGCTTTTTTACCTTGTGTGTTGGATCAAAACAAATAGGCCCGCATTTTCTCCCAGTCTTGGCCTTCCGTGACCTTGAAACAATTTCCAAAACGGTCCTTCCTTGGACAACTTCTAATGGAAAGTGACCCCTGCATGCTGGTAAAGACCCACAACAAGTGCCTAAATTGTCTATTGGACAAAATTTGGCCATTTTGAAATTCTTTCCATTGTATGCCATTTTTTTTCTATTTGTAAATCATGAATAGAACTTGTGAATTTGCTGCTTGGAATAGCCCACCGAGTACCATTAACCATAATGAGGAGTCACTTCTATTAAGGTGAGCAAATCTTCACGAGCGCAGAAACAGAGTCTACTGAGTGATGCATGGTGTTTTGAAAATCATTGACATTTGAGCAGCAATAGTGATTTCATAGCAGTGACAAATTTCTCTAAGGCCACAGACCTTGATGGAGATCATTTGTCTACTATGTCTGCATCCCAAACAGTATGACAAGAGTATAGATGAGTTAATTTTAAGACCTTTATCTATTAGGTAGAACCAAGGCTATTTGATTAATGAAGCTTTTATAAAATAATCACAAATAGGACTATTAAATTCACTCAAACATGCACCCAAAACTCCTGAGTTTGAGCCAGAGCTCGAACGGTAATTCATTCAATGGAAGGGTCCCGCTAACAGAAGCTGTTCTGTGCATGTCTGGCTGGCAGCACTGCAGTGTTGAGTCAGTCAGGCAATAGCCGCAGTGGGACCTTGAGCGCTAAACTAATGTATCCCCATATCTGGTCCAGCAAATCTGGGAGGAGGGCCGAGGACAGGAGAACCACAGTACTTTGAGATTCCTGAATTTCTCTGGTTAAATCTTTTTTTTTCTCCAGCTCTCTAACTCACAGCTTTTTAAAAAAGTTTTTTTATTTCTCCTCATATTTTAGACTGATTTTTAAAGCAAAATATAAAATATTTTCTATTTGTCGTTATTAGACTGGATAATATATGTAAACATTTACTTAATCATTAAAAATCACTTGTGTATTACGTATTTTCTACTTTTGAATCTACCAGTCTGTTTTCACAGCTCAAGCTGAAGTTTTTATTTTCTGCATGTCTGTCAGCATGATTTTGACTCTGCGTAATGCAGATGAGTCAGTCTGAGCGGAGTTATGGAGCACATCCAAAGAAATGGTATGGTATAGCTTAATTGCATTTAAATCTTTTTTTTTTTCCTGGCAGTGGGCTCATAAAAGACCAGCTGAGAAAAGCCCAATTCTTGGCAGCGATTTTTATCCTTTGATATCTTTACAGCTTTCCTGTGGCTTATGACCCAATAACTGCAATACTCCTATTGTTAATTTCCTGGTTTTTGTACATAATTAGAACATTCAAAAAAGGTCTAAAAAAAATGTAAGTTACTTTTTTTAAACAGTGGCCTTCAAAGTTAGTCTGTTTTGTTTGCAGGCTTTGCTTTTTTGCTTTTTTACATTATCAGTGGTTGGTGTTCAGTTTATGAAATAAGTATAAGAATGTTGCATTAAGAGTGTTTTAAGTGCACAATTTATCCAAACAATCAGAATAAATAATTGCTTAATCTATGAATTTATCTCTATGCCCTTCCATCCAACAACATTTAAAGCCACTTCAGAAATATTTGTTGTAAGTTCATAGGGAATATTTGAATAAATACCTTGAAATCTACAACAAAAAGGAACTGTAAGTGCCTGTTTGCTCTTGATATTAATGCATGTCTCAAAGAATTTAACCTCCTTTTAACTGTTGTCGTGTTAGACTGTATTTGAGGTACAAGGTTGACAGTTGTACAAAAGTATATTTAGTGATTCTGATTCATGTCTGCCTTTGGTGCATCATCAATAAAATGTATCTGTACCAAAGACGGACAGAGTTTCTTTTGATTACTGGTGTACACAGTTGAGCCTAATGGCGCTTGTTTAAGTAAATATACATGTCTCTGTGCCATATTTAAATTAACACTTTGTACCTAATGTCACATCTTCTTGGCCCTTTAAAAAGCTGATTTTTAAATGTTACTAAAATTACCCAAATGAGCCTGTGAGTGTTTAACAAGGTTTAACATCTACTTAAGAAGAATAACACACACATGATAGTTTTATGTGTTTGGGTCCTTCGCTGGGGTAATATCTCTAAAGTTTTATTGGAGTGATTGCCTGATTCTCTCTCTTGTGTAGCATCTGTGCTACCCTCCCCCATGCAATGCTGGGAAGAAGCTCCTTGCTTTCTGTCAATTAAAGCTGAAAGCAGTTGTGTAGTTTGGGAACTTCCAGGGGAGCCTAAAAGTAAACGCAGGACTTTTTCCAGCTGCTTATCGAATACGTCCTTCTACAAAGTCTTAAACTGGAAAACGGGCTACTCATGGGAATGCTTTTCTTTGGCTGTTCAGTAGAAGCAACACTGGATGTAATTTGTACATGCTGTACTGTATGTCCATGCATTTGGAGCATTACCTTGACCACGTCAAACTTCTCTCAGTTTGGAGCTTCACTCTTGTGCTGTGTGTGCCTTCTCACAACAACGCAAATTTTAAATAAGTACTAAAACACAGATGCAGTTTTTACAGTAAGGATGTTATCTGAATCTTTCGGTTTCTTACCTCGCCGCCTACTTCAATGTCATCTATAAACACGTCTCATTAAGCTCGTTAGCCAGTATGTAATCAGTCACTTCTGTCAAAAAATGTCTGGCTGTAATCACAACAAGAAACGTGGTCATAATTAGATACGGCGCTGGCGAAGCTTTCCCATTTGTGCCCTGGTACTCGGCCATAATCGCTTCCTTTTGTTACGATTTATTCTTATGGGCATTCTTTCAATCTCGGAACATACAGCAATTTTTTTTCGCTGCAAATGAGCATTCCTTTTCTGTTACTTCAGCAACACACAAACACATACACTGACATTTAGCATACAGCGTTTACCATGGGCTTGGCTGCAATTGGGAGGCCAAACATAAGGGCTGAGCAACATATAAATACAGTGTTGTTGCACACAATAGTAGGGTTATTTAGGCTCTATTTAAGCTCTGCTTGACCTACAATTAGGATTCCCATTGGTGGTGATCTCATTCTCTCAAATTAGTGATGTTAGTCTTTCTCCTTGACACATTGATGGTTTTCAAATGTGCTGGCCTGGATTTTGTTTACAGTGAGACTGTTGTTTAAAACTGCTTGTATGTTAATTGTTTTCTGTCTTATTCTATTTCTTTTAGAACTCCACAACGGAGATCATGAACAAGCTTCCTCTATTGGGACAGTTTTTAGGCCGGCTATGCTTGAACCCTCATGTCACTGCAGAAGGTGAAGCTATACTTCAGACCGTCTTTTAATCGTCTCTTATTACCGATCAGGAACAAGACACATGTTGGTTAGCCCGATAAATTTGGTAAATGTTTCGTGTGCCGTGCAGATGCAAGTCGAGGACTTCTCCTTCAGTGTTTGTGGGCATTGTACTCGGAGCATCCAAGCAATGGGTTAGAAAGAAAAGCCAACCAGTGGATACAGGTAGGACCTAGGCCTTCTAAATGTTTACTGTTAAACCAAACTCATTTCAAACTGGGTAGATTAAATTGTTTTTTTTGTTTAAATAATTCACTAATATACTCTGAATGCTAAAACTTTACTATAAAAGTGAAAATTTGTCTTAAGTTTAGACTATGATGAACACAGCAAGTGGGCCAAATTCTGTAGATTAACTACACTATATGGATACCACTCAGTTTCAAAGCAAATCCTCACATTGTAACTGATTGATGGCAATGTGCTTGTAAATAAAATCGTAGAGTTTGTCATTAAACGGGTTCAGTTTCAATGCTATGAAATAAAACAATGCATCTAAATTAAATTTCCAACTTTGCATCTTTTCACATCTTGCACATCCGAGAATCCGTCTGGATCTATTATCCCTACTATGACTTTTTTTCAGTATACAAATAACACTTTAAATTATTTGCAGCATTTAGTGATTAGGTAAAAGAAGTGTATGAGAAACTGCATGCATCAGCTCTTAAGATTTTAGCTTAACATTTCAGTATATTTGTTCCACAGCTCCAGGTAAGCTTTTGAAAGTTATAATACAATTTTTCATTTGCAGCCTGGCTGAGACTGATGGTGGAGGTGCAGAAACCACCTATGTTCTTAACAATATTTAGTGGATCAAAAGGATGCATCCAAGTACAAGAGAGCAGGATGCTCAGCCGACTTGCCTTATATGCAATCCTTGATGGTGGTTTTACATTTGTGTAACAGAGACCTAAGAAAAGATTTAAAACTACTACACTAAATAGCCAGAAAAAGAAACCTTAAAGCTGGAAAAGATGGTGACAAAATCTTATAACTGTCAGGCCTTTGTAGGTTTTGTATTACTTGTGGTAAATTTTGCATAAATGTGCATTCTCGCAGATCTTTTTTCATATGCCAGCTTTCATCATTTTTATTGTTTGTGTTCTGGATGACTTGACATAAAGATTTCTTGGCAATAAAACTTAAAAAAAAATCTCTTTAAATAATTCATGTCTGACAGTCTTTGTACTGTTGGACAGATTTTCTGTTTCATTTACTTTAATATGGGTGGGCTTTGCAATCTCTCGTTCTTTCCCATCAAACTGCATATACATAATGAATGAAGTAGATTGTGTTTCTGTTGGTCTGAGCCTGCGTAGCCTCAAACTATGTTTCACATTTTAAAAGTCAAATTAAAAGCGACTGTTTCATGGCCTCTTGTCATCGTTGAAGAATCCGCTTTTATATTCACTGTGTGTTCTGTAGGCGAGCACAGAGAGGAGGGAAAGAGTGGAGAGCGGTGGAAGCTTTTGCCATTTTCAACTTTGGAAAGGTTCGCGCAGATGGCTCATGATAAACAATGTGGGACCTTCACATTTTTGCCAGATTAACTTTGTCTTTGTATTCTTTTGAATAATTTCTCATCTAATAAAACATCTTGCTAATTAAAGCAATGCCTACAAAGTAAACTTTAAATTTTGCCAGATGGTCTTTGACCCGTTGGAGAGGAACCTGAGTGCAAGTGAGCGCAGTGGTGTCTTTGTTCATTTTTTTACTATGTGTGGCCATTCTGGAACTTTTCTATTGGATGTACTCATCAAATTGGCAGAAGTTTACAGAAAGTATTTAAATATAATATATAACATGAGCAGAATATGCAGCGCCCTGCAAAACTATACATAGCTCTTTATCCTTAAGTTAAATGACAGACTTCAATACATTTTTCTAGACATACAAACTAGAGCATAGCTTTTAAGTAGAAGAAAGAATACCTAAAGAGTTGTATTTATTTACGGCTAAAGCCAGAAGTTTATAAACAGTAGGTCCGGTTTGGGTAGTTAAAATTTTCAAAAGTATTATAAAATAGCTAATTGCCACAATAATAGATTTACTTGTTAATGACCTAATAATTTGGGTATTTAGTAGGTTTGCCTTTGACTTGGGTGAAACATTTCTGGTTTCCTTCCACAAGCTTCTCGCAAGTAGTTTGCTGGAGCTCTCAATTCTCCATTCCCAGTGTAACTGAGTCAGTTACTCACACAAACCGTTTTGAAACCAGCAGCTGCTCCAGAGTTTCCCTTCTGATTTCTTCTCTGGCTAATGATCCGCTTGTCTTGTCAGTCAACTTAGGTGGATGGCTGTGACTTCAGAAGGTTAATGGTTGCACTGAATCTTATCAAGATTTCCATGATCTGGTAAATAATTTTCTTTCCTCCTCACAGTCACAGTGCGAGTTTTTCCATCAATCTTAAAAAGTATTCTGTTCGATAAAGTGGAGCTTTTCTGCATTTCTCGTGTTTTGTCTTTGATGAAACGTCCATTTACCACTAATGATGTGGCCGATGAGAAGTCCTTCCACCCCAAATTTGCTTTCGCGTCTAGAAGAGCAGAGCAGATACATTGTTTTAGGTCAGAGATGCTCCATCTTTGTCTCCGTCTGCACCAAGCTCCCTGTCTTGGGATGTGTAGCAAAGCCTGGTGCTCCTCACCATTGTATTTTTACTTCCTTTTTAATGAACTGAATGCTTCTACTTTGTGGCATTCATAGGCTTTGTCCATGTTCCTTTAGATCATTTTTTTGAAGGTACTTTAAAAAAATCTTCCCTTGATGTTATGTGCAGCTTCATGTTTGACCCAATTGAGGGATATAGAATATTAAGTGTTTACGGGCTTTTGCTTCAGTTTGCTGAGCTTTCAAACTGGGTGTAATGAACGCAGTTGGCCTGTTTCTCAACATCCTCAACAGCTTAAAAGCTGCTTTAGTAATATGGCTGTTAGGGCAAAAAAGCTTTATGTAGTGGAGATGTAATTTGCCAAATAAATATTTTTATTTTCTTATATTTGAATAATAAAGGGTCATTGATTGATCAAAATTCACTTCCAAATCATTCTTTGTGTTCCTCCTCTTCTACAGTTTGACTTGTCTCAAATTGTATTTCTTATCTTTAGATAGATACCTACATTAAACTATTGATTTTAACTTGCCGATAAACAAAATGTACCGTAATAAAAATATCCTGTTCTTACAATTGCTATGTATTAAGTATGTCGTACTTCAATTACAAATGTTGCATACTTTACAGTTATTTATATAAAACTATCTAAGATACTACCTAAATGTGTGAAAACTTTAGGAACCTTATGATTCCATGAGTTTTTGGTTCCCTTCAAGGGTTCTGCGAGTTTAAAGAATGAATTTTTTGAAATCTCCAAGTGTAATAATACATCTGTTCATTTTGTGATTCACAGCTCCTCCTATGCAGTTCTTGTTGTTATTTTTTTGATAAATCTTTGAACCCCATGAAGCAATGCAGTCACAAAAAAAATCTATGTTTGAAACTGGCTTAAATTGTGTATATTTACACAACTGAAGCTCAGACAAGTGATGTAT
Organism: Orestias chungarensis; assembly: GCA_032876305.1. NCBI lineage: Eukaryota > Metazoa > Chordata > Actinopteri > Cyprinodontiformes > Cyprinodontidae > Orestias > Orestias chungarensis. The sequence continues at coordinate 773,618 of JAVLVB010000702.1, read as the reverse complement.
GCTAGTGCATATTTAAAGATGCTTCTTTGGTAAAGAAAGCTCAAAAAAACGCTAATTAATTTGGTAAAGTAATTTTTTCTGATGCTGTTATTAACTTAATATAAATGCTATTTTATTAATTTGAGTGGTTCTTAATTTTTCTCTATTAGTATTAAAAGTTTAAAAAAAAATAATAATAATTTCTGCAGTCAACGTCTGACTTTGTTGCTATAACACATAAGACTCACTGAACCTTTTGGGTGTGTCAAGAAAAATGCTAAAGTTTTATGAGGTATGAACACACTTGGAAGGAAATGTGTATTAACTGCCTACAAAGAAATATACAAGATCTTTTTTTTTCTTTCTGAAAGTTACTAGCACTTTACATTTGTTTGGATACCATCATAGCATAATATGTGGGTTAACTCTATTTATCCCCTCTATTGTTAGTGGGAGCTGTACAAATACTAGATGGGCATATAGATTTATTGCACCAAGTTTGAGGTCGGGTTGGTTTTAAATCTGTGCTTTTAGAGATTCAGATTCTTTATTTGCGCTGTTCTAGTGGATTCCATCTCTGCTGTTTTGACCATCTCAGGCTATACTTAAATCTGTCATTGGTTTTTCAATAATGGTGTAGTAATTGTTAACAGACACCCATCCAAAGCAACACAAGTCTTTGCATCGTGGTGTTTTTTCTTTCTTACATCCTCTGTTTTAATTTTAGATTTATGGAGGGATCCTTTTTGTGGCAGTAACATGTCCCCAAAGCTGATTCAAATTAGTTGTTTTTTTCTGCGTGAGAAAGATGGCTATTGGCCTAAAGTATTTGCCACCCATCTATCTTTCTGTTCTTAATTCTATTGCTGTGGTGACCACATACTTTGTTTTACTTGTTTGAAAACACAGCCATCACAGTGATTTTCAATGTCTGATACTTATTGTAACCAATCCTTCTTTACTTTTCATTCCCTGTCCCCACTGTGCCTCCTTACCCACTGCGGGTTGAGTGTAATTGGTTTTGTGTGTACTATATGTGCCGCGTTGGAGGGCCCTCACATGGTAGTGATTGGGGTGGTTTTGTGAGACTATGCGGAGGGTAAGCATCATAGAGTGCTGCAGAGCCAGGCCAAAAAAAACACAAGGCTGCACCAACAGCACTGTAGCTTTACTTTGCCCTCAGATTTAGGTTTACTCGCTCCCATCTCTTTAAACATATTGAACACAATGTCTGTTTTTTCTTATTTTCTTCTGTCTTACTTTCAGCCTGGTGCATCAAAACTGTTTTCTGCTTAGGGATCTGTATGTTAGTTTTTGTGTTCAACCAAGATGTTGGGTTTGATGGAGCTTGTATTACGTCAGCTTTCTTCGGGTAAATGAATAAGGTTGTTGCAAAGGCATGAACGGGTCTTTGATTCGTTCCTTTTGGGTTACGAGTGTACATCTTTAGAAAAGGGGAAATTCTTTTGAAAAACTGATTATATTATTATGTATACCACCTGTACTAGACAATGGACTCGTTAAGATCAAAGCCAATTTTTGAAAAAAGGCGTCATAGTCAAGGCAGAGAGCATTAAAATGATACAGTTTACATTGACATCAATTTTTAAGAATTAAACTGAATAATAAAAATGTCGTATTAGCACCTGCAACCAGATATGAATGGTTTTTGATAAAGTGTGGAAAAAAGTTCCTGAATTTCTAAGTAGTGTTGAAGTTCATTCCATACAGAGGTACTACCGTATGTGACTGCAGTTCTTACTTGTTTCCTAGTTTCAACATTATTGCTGCGCTGCATTTTTTTTAATTTTATTGCTTCGAATACAAAGTTGTCAATGACCAGTTCTGCACTTCCTTACCATAAAACGTGAGCTGCATTCCTTCATTCCAACCAACATTGTTCAAAGATGAGTATGGGTCGGGTTTATTACATCGTGTGTATTGGACTAGATACACAAGATGATGTTATTCCAACAGTCGTTTAATTTTCCGGTAACCAGTTAACGTTGCTTTAAAGAAACTTTGGGTTTGATAAATTGCTTCTGTTACATTCACAAGCGGCAAATCTCTATTGGTCCTTCTTTTATCTTGTCTACTACAGAGAGTCCTGTGTCAGCTGGCTACAGAAAAAGAGGATGGTGCAGCCGTGGCACTGATGAAGCATGTAGGAATGCCCGCCAAAGAATACCACTTAAGAGTGCTGAAAAGGGTATTTTTTTGTTTTTTACAGCTTCTAAAAGCCTGCTTGCGGTGCATTTTGGTTTCATTTTATTACAATTTTCATTTTTGCCTCCCAGATGGTGACAAAGATTCAGGAAAACATTGGGAATACTCCGAGTCCTCAGAGCAGTAGATCTCAGGGGTAAGTACAAATCAAATTCACACAAAGGATTTTCTGTTCTGTTGACTGAAATTATATAAATATTGATAGTTTTTTTCTCCATACGTCCTTCAATCAATTATCTGCCACTTGAGGAATGGGTCACAAGAGGCAGGTCTCTAAGCAAAGATGTCCAGACTTCCCTCGCCCCAGCAACTTTTCCCAGGGAAACCCAAGGTTTTTCTGAGGCCCTCCAGTGTGTCCGAGGTTTTTCTCAGGGCATTCTCCTGGTGGGATGTGCCTGACACACCTCACCACAACTGTGGTGCTCCTTTCAATATGGATGAGCAGCAGCTCTACGCTGGATGGCTCTCAGATGAAAGTGTTTATTACCCTATCTCTTTAGGAGGCCCTAGTCACCCTGGGTGGGATACTTATTTCAGCCGCTTATATGTGCAGTTTTTTTTTTTTTTTTTACTACCCAAAGTTTTTGACCATAAATAAAGCAGGGTTGTAGGTTGAATGTTAAGTTGAGCGCTTCGCCTTCTGGCTTAACTCTCTATATCACGTCTTCCTGGAACAGCACACACATTATTGCGGATTGACTTAATGGCTAGTATTAAGTAGCCTTGTACCTTTTACTCCGAAAGTAGCCTCTACAGGTACTTCCTTAAGGGACACGGTCAGTTGCCTTCTCATTAAGGAAGAAGTGGATTTCTGAATGGGAAACCAAAGCAGTGCATTAACAAACTCCATCAAACATGAACTCTATTCATCACATCTTATTGTTCTGTCTTCACACTACTTCTAACTTGTTTAACATTTACCAAACTCCACGTAGGTGTTCGTGTGGCAGTATTCAGGCTGTGTCGGAGGCCTGTGTGCCTCTCATCACATGTCCTGAGGTGTCTCCTCTCATTGGTGCTTTGCTGCAACAGCCAGTACTTTGCACCAGAGAAGGTCTGAGTGAAAACTTCCTTGATGCGGTAAACTCTGCCTACTCAAGGTACACCAAGAATATACGTATACTGCATCATTAGGTTGTGCTGCGTAGGTTTATATAAATAAATTAATTACATCAGTAATGTTCTGCATTGTGCTTATTTAGAAATATTGCTGTGTTACAGTTCTAAAGAGGGTCAAATTTGGATTACTAGAAAATATGGGGGGTTTTCAGTAATGCTACAAACACTTGAAATGAGCAGAAGACTGAATTAAATTTTCACTTATGTGTCAATAAATTGTCTTAGATTGATGTCAAATACTATTTTTTTTAGTCGCTTATTTACTTTTACCTAAACAATAAATATTCCCCCCTTTTTTTAATCATTAACCAATTATTAACAAAACAACAATTAACGTTTTACCTATATCTTTAATTCACCAAGCATGTCCCACATACCAGTTTAAGTATTCTTGAATGTACAGTGTCTTTTCTTTGTTTTTGTTTTTTTAAGTTGACGGACAATGCCGTAAAAATACCAAGTTGGCAATATCCCATGTGTTAATATCAAAATAGTGCAAAATTGTGACATTTCATTTTTTTATTTAAAATATTTCCAGATGTGACCTGCTACTGGACGAGCAGGCAGTAGTTTCTATGTGGTATCTGAGCTTGCCCAGCCTGGAGGGAGCTGTGCTCAGTCTGCTTGAGTCTGCCACTTCAGAAGGATCAACACCAGACAAGATCCAGGAGCAAGTAACAAACTCATTATTGGTGGGTTATTTTTATTAGTATTATTTATTTATTATTATTATTATTATTAGGCTGCAAGTTTGACAAGACAAACAATTACACTTTTGTACACGTCACCACTTTTGACCAATTAGAACAAATTACTAGTATCGGTAGTAGTATAGTCTAGTATAGTCTTAAAAAAATTTAAAATTATTTTTTTTTTTTTAACTAAATGACATGAATTTAACAAGGATGATGTATTATATATTTTTAGATCATTATCATAAAATGTGTTTTTATTCTAAAGACTCAATAGTTTTTTTTTAAAGATAATGTACTGGTTTAACAGCAAAGTAATAAATATACCAATAAATATACCAAATGTTTTACTTGATTCTAATTCAAAGGTTTATATTTATATAATTTAGGAAAACTGATAGATATTATCTCTGCTCTGGTATATATAAAGAGTTTGAGACAAAATTCAAATTTTTTTTGCACTGTAGCATTTTTTCCACTTTCCCTTTGACAACATTTGCCCTCTTTAATAAACTGCTGATATATTGCTCCTGTTAAATCGTTTTTGTTTTTTTACACAGTGTCTCATCTGCCTCAAATTAAAGATTCTCAAAAGAGAAACCATTGCACACATCCATATGTGTTCAGCTCCACTTTGAAGCACTTAAACCAAAACCAAACCACTTTTAATAAGGGGAGATCGAAGGAATGTTCCATTGTATTTTTTTGGGGTTGGGTTGTTTTTGATCGCCCTGCCTGTCAGATCTATTTGGCTTTTGTTCTGCTTGCATCTCACATAGTTTGGCAAGCACTAGACCACATCTCACATCATTTGGCCGTGTGATATCATACTCCCATGTCACTCTAATGGTTCAGGGCTACTCACTTCATATAGCGTGTGCCTTTTTTTATTTTTTGTTGTACTTTTTTTATATGCCATGATTGTCATGACCGATCCTCATCTCTGTAATCCAGTGATATGATATCTACTGTTTGTTGCCCAAAGGGAGGCAGATTTATAGATGCAAATTGACTTTTATTCACAGGGAGGTCAGGATCAGAGTTACTGTAGTTGCATTCATAATAAATGATACACTAACAGAAATTTTATAAGTTTAAATCAAGACTCTAAATTCAAGCATGCTTTCTGCATGTAATTTTTGCCAAATTTCTGTAGACAACAGTAATTTATATAATGACCTATTGTTTACCTAAGTTGCTGTTTTGTACTGATTGTATTGTTGGCAGTTAAGAATACTAGTGAAATTAAAGCGAAAAAAGACAAACTCACCTACCTTTAATCTACTAATTAACTTGGGTCAGGTTTGTCAGGCGGTGCTGCCTTTTTCTTTTTTCTCCAGTAGTGATGGTCCACTTAAGATGTGTATGTTTCAAGGGGAACTGCACATTCTCTTTGCTTATAGATAGCCCTTACTATATTAAGAGAGGTTGCACACTAGTGCAAATTTATTTGATTGCAGAATTTAAGCTTTTAAAATAAATCTGCTGGAGTCATTTTGAGTCTGGAGCGACTGTTTTGTAAAGAGGTTGATTTTATAAAAAACCTAAGCAAGTAGTGAACTGCTTAATCTAACAACTGGTCTAAAGCATCCTTGGCGGCAACAGCTTTCATCAAGCACTTTAAAGCGCTTGTAATCTGCTGTTTACATCATTGGACAGACTGTTTCGCCCACAGTTTTTGCCAAATTGTTTTTAGTAGTTCAAGTATAAACGGCCCATCTTTTTGTTTACTTGGATAAAGAATTGGACTTACTGGGGTGTCCTGCTAAATTACACAATTGTGACTAAGCTGAAGGCCCCATGTGATGGCCAGTAAGTCTCCCTCAGGTCCCAAACTAGCAAAGAAAACCGTCATGCTAACACCACCATGTTTCACAGTTGGTATGTTTCACACATTTTACAATAACTTCCCACTTTTGTCTTAATTTTTAAACTAAATGTTAAAAGCGTTGAGGATGAATGTAGAGAATGTTTTACCGACCTGTGTATTATATTTATGCATAATCATTTTTTCCTTAAAATGCATTCTACAGATTAAGTAATTTTGACAAAAACAGAAAAAAATTCTAAGCAGGCAATACCATAGCAGTTTCCACAAAAAACAAACAAACAAACAAACATTAGATTTCTTACATTTTAACTCATTGGTCGGATAGATCAAGCTGAAAATCATCTGAATCCTGTTGCAGACATTTTTTTTTCATGCATCTCTACTTTTTGTGCCTCCCATCAAGTTTGGTGGCCAATAACACTTGCAGATTTTTGGGTATTAGGTTGTTGCATAGGTAGTAATTTTACCTCTTACTGATGTCTGAAGTTATTCTTCATCTTGAGATTTTTTTTTTTTTGTAAATACACTGTTTTGCTAATAACTGTTTGACCTGTTACAATATGTTTGTGAATTCTAAAGTATTTTGAAGTGATATAGATTAGGTTTCGATTCAGCACCTCTAAATGTTATAAATAATCTCTGACTAACAGGTTAATTTCTGTGAGTGTTTGATATCATCTTGTATCTTGGGGCTCTCAAGTAAATAAGTATGCTTTTGATCCTAATTTAAATTCACTTGTCTAAATCCAGACCCTTGGTCAGACGATGCTTTTGTTTATAATATCAAATCTGGTATTGAGACAGAAAAGAAGTCTAGCTTTAATGTATCTGTGTGCGTGACTGTGTGGAATAATTCAATACAAAAACTTAAACGTACAGAAATTCTAAGCTGACTTCTTACTTGCCCGACTTTCTCTCACTTGTTTGAAGTACAGTCAAAAATAGGAAACATAAAGATGTGCTCGCATTCCTCGTTTTGGCTTTTCCTACCCCTTTCTGACCCAGGGAGAGGGCCCAGCAACAATAAACACTCACTTCCTGGCCAAGACTGCTAAAAAAAATAACAAAAAATAACAAAAATCAAAAACAGGATGGTTTGTTGTGTGCTGTAATTGACGCTCCTTGAAGTGTTAGTCGTAACGTACGAGGGAGGATGCTAAAGAAGCAGCTGTTGGGAACCATGATGCTTCACACGCATAAATGCATGAGACGTGCCAGTCCTATAGTAACTAATCTCTGACGTACATGCAAGCAGAGACATGTAAAGGTTGATTGACTTCTAGGTCTCATTTTCTGAGAAGGGACAACTATTTAGTGGTTATAATTGCACTAAATGGATACTTAGTGGAAGTATTTATTGCATTTAATTTTTTTTTTAATTTTTCTCTTACCGTGGCTCAATGTTAGATTTATAAAATACGACACTGTGACCAATGGGATATGCAGTTTTAAGCACTTTACTCATCACTTGTGCAGTCAGCTGCATATTTCACACGCAGGGTTCTAAGTCCCAAATGTGAAGTTCTTCTAAATTAACAAAAATCACAGCATTTCCACTCACTGCCAGTAAATCAATCAATCAATCAAACAAACAATCAAACCGTATCTCGCATGCTTCTATTTGTACTCTGTTGCTCTGCTGGTGTAGAGCCTGTGGGGTATGACATGTCAACCACATGGCCTCATATGAGTTGCCTATTTAGCGCCAGATAATTAGGGACTCGGCTATATGCGCCGTACAGCTGTTAAATGTTTGCACCAGGGCGTTTTAGAATGTGTTAAATCTGAAACACATGATGAGTGTGGATTAGGAGGAGATGGGAAAACGAGACGAGTGTGTGGGCGTGTCAGCCTTTCAGGATGGGAAACTTTAGTGTTTAATGAGGAGAAAGTGAGAACAGAGCAACTGAGTTGGAGTGTAGTTTTTTTGGATTGTCCAACAGTGCCACCTGATGGTGAAACAGATTGTTAACCATAATTTCTGAACCTACTAACGTTTGCATTTTTTTAAATATTTTAGCCCAAAGCTTGTGCTCAGCATTGCTCAATCTTCCTGGTTGCAAATGATATCTTCAGGTAAGTGCCATGTATTTAATTTTTTTATTATTTTAAATGTTATTCAATAACTTTGTATTTCTATACATTTAACTCTGTATTTCATGTTTATTGTATTTTGGTTTTATATATCTATGGCAGGGCGGTCCTTAAACAGGCTGAAAGAAATGAGTGTGTTAAAGATCTTCTCCAAATCTTTACCATGTGCTTATTGACGGAGCTGTCTCGACTGCAGCCTCAGGTATGGATTGCTTTTTCCCCCATTGAATAACAAAAACAAAAAACTTGCTTACTTATTTTGTATTAGGGTCATCAATACGCTTACTCTCATTGTGAAGGATAAATAGATTTTCAAAAGTTAAGAAAGGACAAAAAAAAAGAAAAAAAAGTTTCATTAGGGCCTAAAAACTTTACTGTCAATGAACAAATAATTCAAACATTTAACCCTACCAGGCTTGTACTTTATTTAACCAGCTTTAGCTGAAATTACAGTAGCAAGGGTTTTGAACTATGTTTTCAGCACCTTTGCACGTCGATACTTTGAGATTTGATTTGCCCTTTCTGCTTTCTAAAATAGTCATGGCTCTAAGTAAGAATGTAGAGCATCAGTGAACTTGTGCTTTCATTTGATATCTCATATGCTCAAATAGAGAAAATACTTAAAAAATGATACTGTCTAATTTATTTAAAATGGGGCGCAGTCTATACATTTTTACATGATTCGACTCAGCACGTTTCTTAGAGCCCGACTTGGATATTTTTAAAAGCTATATTTTATCATGATTTAAATATGAGCTTAATGTACAGTTCCTTGTTTTCTGTTATTACAAGCCTCATGTTTTTCTGCATGCTTTTATTTCCTTTTTTACTTGATTTTCCCACTGACGGACAATATAGATCTCTCTGTTCCAATAAACCACTCTATTCTACATCCTGTTGTTACAGTTGTGGTCAAAAGTGTATTATACGCTTGTAAAAAACATAATATCATGGCTCTCTTGAGTTTCCTGTTATTTCTACAACGATGATTTTTCTCTGATAGAGTGATTGGAACAGGTTCTTCTTTGTCACAAAAAACAGTCATGAAGTTTCGTTCTTTTATGACTTTATTAGTGGTTAACAGAAAAAGTGATCACATCTGCTGGGTCAAAAACATACATACAGCAACATGAATTATCAATTTTGGTGACTTGGAAAGTTGTGTCTGTGAAATGAGCTTCATAGCATGGCCTCTTAACGTCTTGGGAGTGATTACGAGTGACTACAGCTGGTGACTTCTCTGAGGCCAGTTTAAAAGGGCTCATTGGATACAAATGCCCACTAACGCTACAATGGGAAAGTCAAAGGAGCTCAGCATGGATCTGAAAAAGCAAATTATTGACTTGAACAAGTCAGGAAAGTCACTTGCGGCCATTTAAAAGCAGCTCCAGGTCTTAAGATCAACAGTTCTAACAATTGTTTGTAAGTATAAAATGCATGGCACTGTTTTGTCACTGCCACGATCGGGAAGAAAACGCAAGCTATCACCTGCTGCTGAGAGAAAACTGGTCAGGAGGGTGAAGAGTCAACCGAGAATCACCAAAAAGCATATCTGTCAAGAATTAGAAGCTGTTGGAACACAGGTGTCATTGTCCACAGTCAAGCATGTTTTGCATCGCCATGGACTGAGAGGCTGTCAGAAAGAAACCTTTGCTACAAAAGTGGTACATTAAGGCTCGACTGAAGTTTGCTGCTGATCACATGGATAAAGATAAGACCTTCTGGAGGAAAGTTGTGTGCTTCAGACGAAACAAAAATCGAGCTTTTTGGGCACGATGCTCAGCAACATGTTTGGAGAAGAAAAGGTGAGGCCTTTAATCCCAAGAACACCATGCCTGCCATCAAGCATGGCGGTGGAAGTATTATGCTCTGTGGCTGTTTTGCTGCCAATGGAACTGGTGCTTTACAGAGAGTAAATGGGAAAATGAAGAAGGAGGATTACCTTCAATTGGGACAATGATGAAGGAGGATTACCTTCAAATTCTTCAACATAACCTAAAATCATCAGCCCCAAGGTTGGGTCTTGGGGGCAGTTGGGTGTTCCAACAGGACAATGACCCTAAACACACAAAAAAAGTGGCAAAGGAAAGGCTAAATCAGGCTAGAATAAGGGTTTTAGAATGGCCTTCCCAAAGTCCTGACTTAAACCCCATTGAAAACATGTGGACAATGCTGAAGAAACAAGTCCATGTCAGAAAGCCATCAAATTTAACTGAACTGCACCAATTCTGTCAAGAGTGGTGATCAAAGACTCAACCAGACGCTTGCCAGAAGCTTGTGGATGGCTACCAAAAGCGCCTAATTAAAGTAAAAATGTGTAAGGGACATGTAACCACATATTAGAACTGCTGTATGTATATTTTTGACCCACTTTTTTCTGTTAACCAATAATAAAGTCATAAAAGAACCAAACTTCATGAATGATTTTTGTATCAAAGAAGAACCTGTTCCGGAACCCGTCCCCCCCCCCCCCCCCCC
>JAVLVB010000702.1:719374-761669 GCA_032876305.1 Orestias chungarensis | reverse complement strand
TGTGTGTGTGTGTGTGTGTGTGTGTGTGTGTGTGTGTGTGTGTGTGTGTGTGTGTGTGTGTGTGTGTGTGTGTGTGTGTGTGTCTTGCAAGGTATTTTTTCACCAGGGAAAAAATACAAACAGCATTCCTGCCAATGGTGGGAGCCTCAGATATTTGTTAAAGTTTGTTTTTTGACCTGATATGCCATCCGCTTAGAGTTTTGGAAACAATATTTCCTTTTAGTAAGACTGTACTCTTTAATAAGACCGTATTCTGGTTATAAACAAAATTTGATGGTGTTGTTTTTTTCCTTGTTAATGGCAGACAGGCTGGAGATGTTGTAGTCAAATGAGGATCCTTTAGATATGTTTTATTAGCTGTTCATTTTGTTATTTCTGTATTTATTTTGCCATTGTACCTATTTATTTTTTAGCATTTTGCTTTTTCTCTTTGAACTGCATTGGGATTTGTGACTTTGAAAGTCCATAATGTACTTACAACACTAAAAGTGATACAACTGAAAGACAGTAATAGTATCAGTTTGGTCTTTCACTACTATGTATTTTTTATTTCTTTTTAGCTCTCATGTTTTTATGGTTTTGCTGTCTGTTTTATTTAAGTGTTTATTCAAGACATCGGAGATGCATAGTAACTAAATTATTCAAATGTCATGTCGAATTTATTTTAATTATAAATATTTTCTCAGAGGTATGTAACACGGATTTTATTCCCATATTAGGTTTAATGTGAATATGTGTTGTTTTGTTTTTTAGAGATGCCCCTGGAGGGCTGGCAAAATCACGTTTTGTGGATCAGCAGATCATTACAGAGACTGACTGAGGAAGCAGAAGAGAAAGAAAACTCAGACGGTCGAAACCTTCGGTGAGAACGCTGGACTTGCCAGACACAATTTGCTAATGTTTCCGGCATCACGCTGAACCCCTGTTCAGCATGGAATTCTTATTTCCATTAGTTACCATTAAGATGGTGGTTAGTCAGTAATTTTCCCGTTGCATCATAGCAGAGAGATCCTGGAGCACAGTGTGGCTTCTCCAAGCATTCATTAAAGGCCATTAGCTTTTTTGGGGGGGGGGGGGCTTTGGAAAAAAAACAAAAACGGATGTTGTGGGGTCCAAGAAACGGTGAGAAACATATTTCAGGTCAAGAAGCAGAGAGCAGTGAGAAGTTGCACGCATTAACAGATCCTTCTTTGTTTTGCAAAGGGAAAACATGTTGTCTTGGATGGATGAATTTTCCGAATAGGAACATTGTGGAAACTGGGATTAAAAATCTAAACTGAGATGATGTAAGGATAGAGACGGGTGACCTGATACCCCCATGATGTGGTTTCCTAACGGGACCTATTATCCCTGCCGCTGCTCCAATCTGAAGCTCTATTTAAAACTTTCTAAGAGAGCCAGCGATGGTGAAGCGCTGCGTTTCTGCTGCCAAGGCCCTTCAGAGCGCTGCTGCTGCTGGTATGTTGAAGCCAAGTGGAGAAAAAAAACCCTAATGATGGTATTACAGGAAATCTGAGAGACATACTTAACATCCTGACCCGTTTCTGTTGTTTGATATTACATTTTTATCTTTCCTTTAGTTTGTGAGGTGGTGTTAAAACAGCTGCTGTAGCAGTTTTCTCTTATACCGCTAACATGTTTTTTTTTTTTTTGTGAAAGTGGGAGATGTAGAGCCCAGTGGAAAAACTGAGACTTTGATGGGTTTGGTGCCAGGGTGTTAAAAGAATTATACCAGACCACCCAAAACTCCCGAGCTATGAGCTGTTTACTGCTCCACTTCTATTGCACCTTGGTCTAAATTTACCGCGATGTTTTTGTTTTTACACCGATGTGACACACTTCTCATGCGTTCGTTAAAAAAAAAACAGGAATGGTTTCACGACGCATCATTTTCACGATGACAAGTGGAAAATAATGAATAGTTCTTGATTATGTGTACCATTAAATCATTACAGGCCATTCTTTCTTCCATCAAATATCTGTAAAATATTTAACGAGCTGTTTTCTTTGCTATTGCTGCTCTTTGTCCTGTCCTGCAGGGGGAACCACAAAGTGTTCGAGGCGTGGTTCCTGCTGGTTGGCTGTGCCCACTGGGTGCAGGTGGCGGTCCAGCTGCTGGTCACATCAGATCCAGAGGACTGCGGTCCCCTCCTTTGGTTACTGACCTTTTATCATCACCCCACCAACAGATGGCACCACAGAGCTTCACAGCTGGTGAGGGTTTTTCCACTGATAGAAAGGGTTTTCTACGAACTTTCCTCTCTTACAGCACAACCACAGATTTAATCGCTTGTTTGTATAATCGACCAACACAAAGTAGTTCCTAATTGTGAATCAGAAAATATGTTGCAAGATTTTCATATGTGTGTACAACTAGAAATCTTAAATCTTTTGCCTAATGCTCATAAACTCCAGTGCTAACATTTGCTGTCAGAAGTCACCTAATCAGCATAGGAAGTCCACCTGTGTTTAATTTAACCTCAGTATGAATCAAACTGTTCTTTAAGGCCTCAAAGGACTGTCAGAGAACATCAGTCATCAAACAGCATCATGAAGTGAAAGCAGATTTCAGTTTCCCCAACTTAACTTTTTTTTTTACGAAGCTCGGTTATGTCCATCTTCTGAAATAAATGGAGATGGTCAGGCTCAACAGAAAACCTAGCAAAGCATGAATGTCCACCTACACAGACAAGCTGAGGGCAATAATGGTGCTAATCGAAGAAGCGGTTGAAGCTGCCGCGATTTCCCTGGATGAGCTGTTAGTGGTGCAATTTGCAAATGGGACCTTTTACTGAAGAATGTCAATAAGAGAGTTTATGGAATTTGTATTTGCTGCTCGTTATAAAAACTTCAAGGGGAAGCCACGTTAGAGAAACTTAGATATAACTCAGTGCTTTTGATGTTTTGAAAGAACAAATTACAGACGGTTGATAATGAGTGAATTAGGATTATCCTTAAATTATATCCACATACACAACAAGAGCAAATAACATATAATCTATCTTAGAACGCTGCTCACCTCTAAATATAGTCTTAAATAGTTTAAAATGTCAAACTATGGATGATCTTCATCTGCCAGCAGGATAATGACCTTTAACCTGCAGCAAAAAGTAAACATGGGTTGGTTTTGATTAAATGAGCCAATCATCGTCCAGATCTAAATTCAAACAGGTAATTCTTGATAAAAACACAAAATTTCAAACACACTGTCCAACCCAATATGACTATCAGAGTCTCAGTTTCCACTTCATTTTTATTCACTACTTTCTTTACATAACATCCTCATAAAATCCTTTGAAGGTTGTGGTGGAAGGTGAAAATATGTGGAGAAGTTTAAATACGAATATTTGCGCAAGGCGTGTTCCTGTGTGTCATTTTCTACTTTGAACATTAGTTCACTGACGTGACAAAAACACTTTTGACATCTGTGTTGTTTCCCAGAAGCTCCATCACACATTAGAGATTTTACTGCTCCATATCTCTACACAGTTAAATAAATAAAACAAATATGTATATTTTTATGCATTTTGGTCTTTCTTTCACATGGAAACTATGTTTTACATGATTAAAAAATCACTTATTTATGAAAACTCCGACCAAAGTATAGATTTTAGAAAACTAACTACGTAAATTTATTTGTTTCCATGGGAAAACATCACAGTTTACGACAGTATAATACACCACTGGCATCAAACATGCAAGTGTTACTAGTTTTTTTATTTTTATAAAGCTATCATAGAGTCGCTGAGTTGTTGCCCAACTGCAGCGATATATCCAGGTTCACAGGAGGTCCTCATTGCTTTAAAGGATTCTGATTGTCTGACAAACTTTTAAAGCTAGGATTTAAGCTTTCCTTTTTGATAAAGCTTATTGTCAGGGAGAGGTCAGATTCTCCTTCTCATCTATTAAGTTTATACTTTGATTTAACCAACATCAGATCCTTTTCTTCTTCCTGTGTTTTCTGTCTCTTTAAACCCACAGTGGGTCGTGGCAGACGGCTGCTTCTACTTAGCCAGGTTCTGCTGAAGGGTTCCTTCCTGTTTAAGGAGAGTTGTTCCTCTCCACTGTCGCTAAATGCATGCACAGTATGAGGGATTGCTGAACCCTCAATATCAAAGCGCATGTAGAGACTGCATCTCTACATGCTGGTTCAGAAGGAGTGAATGCTGATCCGACGTCATCTGATGTTTCCTTAGAAGATATTTGAATAATAAACTAAACTTTGGGCACTGTGTGAAAGCTAGGATAAACTGGAACGTAGTGAAATGACTTTTGTTGTGAAACACCTGGAAGAGACATGTTGATAATTGGTGCTAAATTAATAATCTGAACGAACCAAATTAAATTGGCAGAGGAAATATCAGGCGCTGTACACTTTAGTCATGTAACGTTGCTCTGCAGGAGCTAAATTGTGAAAAACAACAGAGTTATAAGTTGCTGACATTTGTTTTGTGAGCTGAGAGGACAGGGTGTGGATAAAATCTGATCAAGTCGGCTCGGCACCATAACTCAACAGGCCAGCGCCCTGGACGATCGGTTATTTTCATCCAGACAGGTGCGGTGTCAGGGAAAGCAAAAGAGCCAACCCGGCGAAGGGAGACGCATTAAAGAATAAATAATAGATGACAACACCACCCTCCCTCTCCTCTCCCACGTGATCGGTATTGGAGAAGGATGTAGGGATGAGCAAGTAGAGTTAGGTGAAAAGAGGAATGTAGTATTGATTCCTCAGTGAGTGTCTGGCCGGCTGACCTGGCTTCTGTCTGTTTGTCCGCCTCCTCCCAACCCTCCTAGACACACCGCCCTCTGACCCCCGTTATAATGACAAGCTCATCTCATGTCAGACTTTCCTCTTCTATCTACTCTAACATTATGAACGTGTTGAACTTTGCTAAGCAACACGATCTTTTCCTCCGCAGGTGCAGGCCAAAGCAGCGCTGGATCACCTACGCAGTCTGTTCTCCACCATCGAAGCGTTTCCTCCTGCTGCTGACCGGCTGCAGTCATTTTTCAGCCTGCTGTCGAGAAAACCTCAGCAGCCGTCACTCGCCCCGTCGTTGATCCTCAACCTCTTGGTTAACTTTGCCGTTTTTAGTCGACTGCCACTAAGTACATCAATAGAGTTTCTACAGAAGGTGAGAGCATTCCTTTCTTCCTTTAATTTAGTTTTAAAATCTGAAAAAGGTTTCTCAAATATTGTCACGTTGCCAAAAAGTCTTGTGTATTTTATTGGGATTTAATTTTGATATACCAACAAAAGGTACAAATTATGTAAGGAATGAAAATTGATGGTTTTGTTTAAGCTAAATGAATTATAAAAGAAACAACAATTCGGAGATGAGAATGTGGATTTGGGATGAGGCCATTTTAATTTGATATCTTAAGATAATATCCAGAGCATCGATCAACCTGTTTGTGTTTTAAATTTTTCGTGAAGGCTGCACTTATTGGTTTGTTCTTCAAATGTTTCAACAAACGAACTGTTTGTTGAAACATTTGAAGAACAAACCAATAAGTGCAGCAAGGCAGGTCAGTGATAAAGTTGTGGAAAATTATAGAACATTTTTTTAAAGGAGAGCATTATTTGGATAAGTTACCAAAAAAAAAAAAAACTTTGTAACATCAAGGAACTGCAGCTTGAGTGTGAGTTTCTGCTTAACAGATATCAATCCAAAACATAGACCGGAATGGAAAAGCGAAGAACAAACCATGTATGGTAGATGGCAAACATGTGAATACGGTCCTATGGTCGGATGAGACCAAAACTAAACCTTTAGGCGTACTTGCAAAGGGATCTATTACAGATTCCTGACATTGCACGTCACTTTAATCACACCATCTCCAACATCACCTGCTGGAGGATCCATGAGGCCTGAAGCAGGATGTCACTGGACATAAAGCCAGAGCAAGTCATTGAATGCTGCAAGTCAATGACTCAATGCAATCTGCTGGGGTTCCTTAGATTGGAAACTTTTTCAAACTTATTTGAAATGATGTATCTATGATTTTAATTGATTGTCTTGTAAAGTGCCTTGAGACGCCATCTGTTGTAAATCGGCACTATATAAATAAACTGATTCTTGATTCTTTAATTTCATGGTTCAGATAAAAGCCTGATAAATCAAGCCTGCCACACATTTCAGTCCGTTTGTTTGTATATACAGGACATACACATCAGATTTATGCACTTCTGGGTAGTTTATCATTACAACGATAAGATTGACTGTTTTGTTGTGGGAAAAACAGGGTATGAACTCTATTAAGGTGTCTGTTTTTTTGTGGGGTTCTTTCATGTGCAACTTTTTTTGCAATAACATTTACCATAACTTAACAGATGAGTAGTAGGAGGCATGACTTTCCTAGCCAAAAAAAAACAGAGCAATACAGTCTATTAAAAGATCTTGTTAAAATTATGCACTAGTTTTGTGATATAGCTGAATGTTTAGTGGTAGTACTGGTTTAGGCTTTAGTTACCTGCCTTAGCAGTTTTAAAACAACTACAGACAAATAACATCTGCATAGAGTATAACCATAACCATCATCTTGGTTATTTAATAGCTGTAGTACAGTCTGTATTTTAGTATGTTGTGCGTCCAAGGAACCAGACCTATTTCCGTTTACCCTAAATAATTTTAATACTTCCTCGGGCCTTGCAGAAACATTTTAGATCTGCCTCTTTTTAAATTCATTTTCCATCCAGTTTTTTTTATTTAATTTTATCCATAACTATTTTAAGATTTTTTTGCATTAATTGTGAAACCACTTTAAAGTGAGCTGTGAATCGTTCAACCATAAATACATGTTTGTAACTTAAGGAAAGAACTGGCAGAGGGAAAATATGTTTTTTGAGTTCCTTAATGATAATTGTGGGTTTCCTGTCAAAATGAAATCTCAGCTCTTTTTATGCAGCAGTTTGATGAGACTGGATTAAATCGTTTTGCAGACTCCCACAGCCGACAACTTGTTGATTTTGGGTGTGTGTGTGTGTGTGTCCAGGTGGTGGATCAGTCTGGCCTGCAAGACGAGGCGACACGTGTTCTCAGCTCGCTGCGTCTCAGACTGAATGGCCGAGGTGGCTTTAAAAGCGACAGAGTTTGTCACAGGATCGAGGAACTTCTCAATAAAATAAAAAAAATAAATGGAAACAAATGCACTCTCACAGACAGAAACTGATGGGTAGTCGTATGGTGGCCAGTGGTGGGACATGGTTAGAAACACGCACGTAAGACAGCTACATGGCCCACAAGCGCTGTTGAGCAATGATAGATGCCTGTGTTAGGCAGCATCTGAGTGTACGTGTCAGAGTCCGCCCCCTCACTGGATTTCTGCTGTATAACTCCAATATGCTGCAAGAAAACAGGTCTAACAGGGAGGAACTATGTTAGAAAATGTAAATAGTTCTCTTTCTTTTTGTATTTTAATTTCTTTGTTGTGATTGTGTTCCTGTGGAATGCACACTTGGCTTATTTTTTAGATTTGAATTAATTGTGCATTTATATTGAAACTAGAATTTTGTACAAAAGAAACATTCAACATGTAACTACTCTTTTAGATAAGACACCAGATCAATTTATATGAAAGCATGTCATCTATTTTGTTTGATTCAGTTCTTGCCTTTTGCACCTCAGGAAAATTTTGCAGAACCCTACAGCATTTTCTTAACTGATTTATTAATAATTATTTGATTATAATAATTACAATTGTACAGAGACATCTGTAGAATTTGGTTTTATTCTCCCACAGGATTCAGATGTAGCACGTAACTTTCACCCAGCAGCATCTTAAAAAAAAAATATGGCTTTGTTCCTATTTTGTATGGAAAATGTGGAATATTCCAATTACATTTTATTAAAAACTTTTTTTTGCATGTTTACACTAATCTGCTTGTTTGTTTTGTCTTATGTCATTTAAAAATATGTAATCTTTCAAACCAGCTTGTGTTGCATCTGCATGGAATGGATCAAAAGTTTGATTATTTTTATATTAAAATTGTTCACATAATTGGAGATTAATGGATGACTGAAACATTTAAAAATTAGCGTTATCTTATCCAGGAACAAAGCTGAGCTTCTTTTATTCAACTGTAAGTGCTAAAATACATATTTCTGACTAGCGTTAAAATGAACATTTGACGGCGCTGCATTTATTTTATTTTTTTCAAAAGCTGACTAATTTAAAGCTTAAGTCGACTAATTCAATATCCTGCTTCAAAGGATTATCAAGCAACATTTTGAGTTAGTTTGAGTTCAACCAAATAAATCTCAACTCCAGTTTTAAAAAAAATCATTGTTTTGGTTTATTTAGGTTTTACTACATTTTTCATTGTGAAGAAAAGGTTTAGGTTTAAGAAACATATACAATAAACTGAAATCACAAGAAGTAAATTTTTTGAAACTCTTTATTTTACTACAAAAGATTTGTCTAAAATTCATGAAACCAACATGAAATGAAAAGCCCTAAGCTGTGTGTTTTCAGACGGAACATTTCCAGTCTAAACTCCAGAGAACCAGATCAATGTTTTTAGACTAAACAGACGTGAACTCATCCCTAAACACACCTACGGCAACTGGATCAACTAAAGCTCACAGTGCTAAGATATGGCGAAGCCTTTATCTGTAAAACGCTAGAATTCCTCTATTACCATTCGAAAAGAATAGAAAATGATGGATGTTATGTTGCCCAACAGCGCTGTTCCGCCATGAACAGCTTGCGTAGTCTCATTGTAATCGAATACGCCCCAGCTTTCCAGTTGGCTGTAAAGCACAAAGACAGCCTTCTGGTGTTTTCTGCAGAGTCCCAGAGAAAGACCGGGTGAACGCTGCGTCCTCGTACGTACGTCCTCCAGGCCAAACTCTCGTTTTTCTCGTTTTCTCACTGTTCAAGCCTAAGAAAAACATATAAAAGACAAACGCATTTGAACATTAGGTAACATTTGTTCATAGTTTAAGAAAATCAAACTTAAAGCAGATCAGTTAATAATTCTGATAATTATAATCTTAGTTCATCAAACTGTTGTCCAGAACTTAAGCCTTCTTTCTCCAAATAGTTAATAATAATAACACTAATCATTGCCCAGGACTTAAATGTTGGTGCTGACAAAACTTCATAACCTTTTCCGTTCTTCCTGGGTGTAATCACTGACTATGTTGTTACAGCCACTAACCTTGAACTTTGTGCGGTTTCTCCCCCATAGAAAGCACCCCTAACCAGGTGGTTCTCTCTGTTTTCTGTCATGGACAGAGCCATTGCTGTCTTGCCTTGTGAAATTTTTGTTCCTTTTCCGTACAAAGTACTAATGGCTTTGGTGGTGTTTCACCATCCCCGTTTTCTGGACAAAACCATTGCTAAAATTAATTCAAAACTTGGTTTTCGTATCGGTCTTTTAGAATTCTATAGTCTTGGCTTGGTGCTTCCTAGATGAAGTCATCAACTACCTACTCTCTGTCTCATTTTTCATAAAAAGTACCCCTGACCCTGGTGCCGCCGTCAGTGGACTGAACTCCTGTTCCTGCTGAACTGAGCCAGTGGTTCTATAAGACTGATTATCAGCTCAGTAGGCACAGGAATCCCAGCCCAGACTTCCCGTCTCATCCAAAGTTTGTCGTGAACATAGTTCTTTTCCTCCGTTTTTGTTTCCTTTGTCTTTAATGCTGTAAGACCAATAAAAAGCCACAAGAAACAAGATTTGTGTGCCTCGTTTACACGGACAAGGCCGTTGGATTTTTGCAGCCAGCAACATAGCTGGACGTTCTCAAATGCTGCTGCAAAGCAGGCACAGAACGGACACCTTTGTAATGCCCCCAACTCTCCACCTGGAGTCATAGCTTCCCATCATCTCATTTGTACAAGGGCAAGCCAGCTCTAGTCGAGTCAGTGAAGCAAAATGGTTTGTGCAACCAGACAGCTGCAAGATTTAAGTGTGAACATTTTAACTCTTTGCTCAGCAAACCAAAAAAATATATCTAAGCTGTGTAGATCAGCCACTGTTGTACTAAAAGAAGTGGCATGGATGGATGTCAGATGCAGAATATGTGCCATCCTCTGATATAAACACGGCACCGCAACTACTGTTGTCCTACACAGATGCCATTTTTAAAGCACAAACACACGTCTTCCACTTTAGGTTTATAAATGGACAAAACCAGGTTTCAGAGTAAATGGGCAGAACAGAAATTAATTTTTTGTCCCAGGTCAGAAATATTCACTACTCTTTGTTTATATATATTTTGAGGACCCAATAAAATATGCAGAGGTTTTTGATTACTTTGCGTGTTTTGAATGCCCGCCCGAGGCCCAGTAAAATCCAGCAGGGTCACATCTCATCACCTTCTCTGATGCCTCACTTCAGACCAGAGAATGTTCCGCCGTGCTCTTTGTAATGCAATCCAGTGCAATTGAGTTTTTTGAAAGGCACTTGATGTAAAAGAGACAATCAGTTTAAACACATGAAGAGAGGGATGAGGGGCTTTTTGTGGGGTAAATCAGTTTATTTTCGGAAGCTTTATACAGCATTGCTTGATCCTTTGATGTGAAGAGAACCATTTCCCTTCCCATTAGAGAGTAATAAATCACCCTTTAGATACAGACTCTGGTTTCAATTCCTCTTTTTTCTTTCCTTTTTTTTTTTTAAGAGGCCATTGATGTCATTACTCTTTTAACAGGCCCTAAATATAGCTCTAAAAATGGCAAGCTCCACATGGCCCTCATCTCTAATTCACACATCTGTCCTCGTTTGGTCGTCATTTTGTCGCTGCGGATGTGGAGCGCTGTAATACCTCCTCGCTCCACATATACATATATATATATATATATATATATATATATATATATATATATATATATATATATATATATATATATATATATATATATATATATATATATATATATATATATATATATATTCTAATAGCAGATGTATAATAAAAGACCCAAGACTGACCAGTTTGGAATTAATTATCTGCCATCTGTCACGGCTCACATCGAGGAGCAGAGTGATATGGAACCGCATCACAATTAGCACTCTAAACACTGAAATTCTCTGCATGCAGCGCAAATGATCCAGCAGCAGACATCGAAAGCTTAGCTGTCACCTAACGGAAAAGAAACAACCTTTTTTTTCTTTTAGGATTAGTCAGAACATGCACTTCACACATATTTGTGCAATACTTCAATGGTGATTCCCTTTTTATGTGAAGACAGAATTTCTTACGTGTTAGAAAAAAGATTTTTAAAAAATGTGCATCTTCTTGCTCAGGAACTATAATGGTTTTAAAAAAAAATCTTTTCTCGGGTAATTTAAGAGTCAATTCCCAGGATCAGTCTAAGTCACAGCATCTGAGATTTAACAAAAGCATAATGCAGATTAAATCCACTGTATATATATGTATATATATTTAAAAAAAAACTTATTGGATCCAGTAAACTCAAAGTGACATCTAACCCACTGAAGAACGTTGAAATTGTTATCAGGAGATTCATCTTTGACGCCTTGGCCTTGTTTACCCTCCGAGTGGAAATGTGTGAGAACTTGCCTGCTTTTCTAGCTTTCTGTATCTGGCCTGCCTTAGGGTGAGATTAGATCAGAAATCAATAGATATCAACCAGGGATGCCTGGGCGGCGCTTTTCAGTACCAAAGCAATTTAAAGTCTAAACCTTCAAGTTCCTTAGGCACCAAAAGGATATATATGTTTTATTTTTGAAAGTGAATTTATTTTTTGCCTCAATCGGGTCTTTAATATTAAAAAAGCTGTTTCCCAGTTTCACTTCCAAGTCAGAGGAACGGTTTCCCTCTTGATGTGTGCACGTGAGCAAGTTTACTTGGCCAACACTCAAGACGTGAACCTTAAATCTAGCTGTAAAGAACCCCTGGTGTTATCGTGGAATTACAAGGCTGTAAAAATGAACAGCAACAAGCAAAGAAACATTTTCACACAAAGCCTGTAAATTCATGCTGCTGTAGTTCAGACCTCGGTTTCTGTAATACAACTGTTAATAAGAAAACTTGTTTTTCTTTTACCAATTCTTTACATGTTTGCTAAACATGGGCACAAACATCCCAATTTGGAGAAAAAAATATCTCTCAGACTTGACGATTTATGCAAAATGTAATGCTATAATACATCTGGGAGAAAAAAAACTGGAACTAAAAACTAAGTTTTCATTACGGTAAGTGCAGATTTTGTCTAGTGAACAGGGTAACATTTATATATACAGAGAATAATAGTTCATAATAAAAATATTTACAAACACACCACTTTACATACCTACAGCCATTACTGCACTTTTGTACTCCTCATCAAGGTCCTGGCTGGCATAGTTCTGAATATTTAACCTATCTAACATCTAACAATGTTTTAAGAGCTACTTAAATTTGTTTAAGTACCTAGCACAGTCACACATTTTTTATTTATTGGATGCCCCGGCGAAAAGCTTAGTGCAAATAGTTAATTTGTCCTTTAGAACACTGTAAACCAGCACAACTTGCAAAAAAGGTCCTCGGCATCATACCGCCACTACTTTGCTTGACATTTGATTTATTTTTTTTCTCAAGTCTGAAAGCTTTACTTTAACGTCTATGTGGCCAAATGGTAAAACATGTAGAATCTGACCATGCAGTGTTTCTCCACTAAGTGCTTGGCTCGTCCATGTGGGCAGCAGCAAATTTCCAAACCAAACTAAATATGTTGAATTTGGAGCAGGGATTTGTTTACGGTATGTTAAACCTCCATTGTTGTGAATAGTTACTCTGTTGTTTCACCGTCATCATTCTGCACTTTAGTCTTGATCATGTTCTCTTATGAAATAAAATCCTAACATCATCTCCTGAGGTTTGTGGTTGTAAATTCATAAAACAGAAAAAGAAAATATTCATAAAAATATAAAAACATTCATACTTCTGCAGGGAGCTGTAACTTAAGTTTGAACTTACTGCATCATCGGGAATCAATGCCATGTTGTGCTTACTGGTCTAACACTTACTCCTTGACTGACAGAGCGCAGTGAAGAGACGCTGCTGCGCTGAGTGAGGACGGCGATGGCGAGTTGGATTGTGGTCACGGCTCCATGTTTGATTAAATCTGTGTCAGCATTGGTAAGCAGAGTTGGCGTCTCACTAGGCCTCATTACTACACAGCAAGTAAACCCACTAAGATGCTCGGCTCTCCACTTTCACCATATCCACAGAGCTTAATAAAGGAAAAAATCTTCCTGAATATAAGGGAAAAAAGCGGAGCGGAGGTGTGTGTGTGTGTGTGGAGGTTTTTACATTTTTACATGGAGGCTCTGGAGAATGATTACCATGGAAAAGAGAGAAGAATAAGAGATTGATCTAGAGGCAGAAGATAAAGATATGTCTGACTTTAATGACGAAGTTGAAAAACACAGCTCCTCTGTCTCTATACACACATTTTGTTTCTTCCTTGCAATTGTCTCCCTGTCTGGGTCAAGCTCTCTTCAGGTGCAGAACTTAGCCACTGTGAACAAAGAGGAAATCAATCACTGTTCACCAATCAGCTAAGCTCTGTATCTGGCTGGAGAGAGGATACAGAAACTGGCCGGGGTGATCGAACTGCTGTCGAACCGTCGCGCTGATGAGCCCCCGTCATTGTCGTCGTTTCAAATCACCCGTCTCCTCAAACGCAATCATGGAAACCCTCAAATAATCAGGGCTTCTAGAGTTTTGGGTTCTGCGGGGTTCGAGGAGTTTAAGAAGTTTTGTGCGTTTAAGGAGATGTTGTTGCCAGAGCAGCCAGCGGGGTCAGGACTGTGTGGTAATCCCTGGCAATGTGATTTTATCATAAGCCACAAATCAGCACGCCAGGAACCCTCACAGCTCAGACATGAAAGAACAAGATCTCTTCTTTGTCTCTTTTATTTTCCTCCTCCTCTCTCTCTCTTTCTCTCTCTCTACCTGTAGAAACCAGCTTCAGTTCACTGCTATTACAATGAAAATAAAAAGTTTCTCCACTCTGGGCTCCTGTTTCCCTACCCTCGCGTCTGCCATCAGAACTCAGCCTTGAAGGTCCACAACTGCAGATCATTCGCTGCCTCGCTCTCACCCGCTATTTCCTTGGTTACCCCGCTTCTCGTCTCCCATTCGCCACGCTTGGCTGACCCGGCGATATGCCCCTCATTAAGCGGATCAAGAGAGATTCCAAAGGCATGTACCCGGGGGAGGAAAAATACAAGATGGTGAGCCGGGATGAACAAGAAAAGACCTCCCTACTACTCTAAAGAGTTGTTCTTTTTAGGTTCAAAAACACAGAGGAGGAGGGAGCACGCCTTCACAGACATGTTATTTTCAGTTAAAACCCCTCTCAGCCTGCCACAGCAATATCAACATAATCCACTATGATTGGAGCTGAAAGTGGATGTGAGGGACGGGGGGGCGTAAGAATACAATGAGAATTTTTCAAGTCAGGGTTTGCTACACATTTTATATGTACACAATCCAAATGTTTGGCAATCTTAAGTCTTCAGTTGTCTGGCCTTCGCAGTCTCTTTAAAATATCAAATACTTTAATCAGTTGCGTATGAATTCAGATTTCTCCAGTGGGTATACTTAAGACCTAAAAAAATACCAGAAGAAAGGAAGGGAAAAATAGGCTGACAAGACCACAGGGAGGAACGTTGAAGCTAAGAAAGAATGGGAAGGGCAAGAGGAGGCAAAGTAACGAAGGAAGGAAGGAAGAAGGGAGGGTTGTGCACACTTAAGGAAATAAAGAAAGAAAAGATGGGATAGCACAAGCAAGAAAGATTGGTTACAGTAGGTCAAAGATTGCAGGAGAGGAAAGGACTAAATAAACTATTTTTTGGAAAGAATGGAGACATTAAAACAGTCATCAGGGTAGAACCCAGGTAGGAGGGAAGCACTGGTGTTAAAGTCTGGATATGCAAAAATGTCTTAGTACTTTTATTTACTTTTTTGTGTATATTTAGAACTGAAGGATACTGAAAACAGGTTCCAGGCTTTTTCATACTGTGTAGAAACCCTGATTTAGGAACACAGACCAAACAGTGCAACATAAATCCACCTCCCTATAGGGATATGAATAGGCAGCAAGGATGTCTGCTCATCCATCACTTTCATTGGACGGGATTTCAGATGACCAGTGGATCCACTGATTTTTACGGGCGCTTGCTTGGGTCTGTCCGATGGGAAGCTTTGCTCGACTAAAAGTACGAGTATTAATCTAAACGCTGCTTCCACTCTTCTGAGGTGACAGGAAGAGGGTGGCAAAAGAATGTGGGGATGTTTGTGGCTGTGTGTTTGCGTCAGCGAGAATTTTAAGGACTAAGCCGGATGCCAAACACTTGCAGAGAATGTCTTTTACATCCAGAACAAACGCAGAGAGAGTAAAGGTGTCTGGAGATAACAGCCTGTCTAGTAGCAGCTTGACGAAGCGGATTTAGGGCTGTGAGGTCGATTTTGCATGAGTTTTTAGCTGCGCCGTCTAACAAAGTCAGAGGTAACCAAGGTCATCGTTTTTCCTCTGGAGGGAGGTGGACTTATAATGGAGCTCTGTTCAATTTAAGGTTAGGGGAAAACGCTAAGCTGCAACATTAGCAGGGAATTTAGTTTAGCCAAAAATCAATTGCTGTACTTTCTAATAATCATTACAGAGGGATTTTTTTTATGCTTGTGAAATAAAAGAAAAAGATCACCAACTTTGTTTCATGACACTTAAATGATTCACAGCAATGTTGTTAATAAGTAATTTTTAGATAACAATAGTTATCCTTATATAGTTGCAAACAGCTTTAAAATAAATTAATCTATACTATAAAGTCCATGATGTAATCTGTGTATATTTAATTAAATGGCTGACTTGGATCCTCTGCATGTTATCAAGTGTTGCGTTGGGAAAGTTAATGGGCCATTCATTTGATACTGCTGTTCTGAAACAAAGACGCATGTAAACATTGCAGTACTGTGGCTTTACCGAGTCGTCTCTCATGATTTATATTTTAAGCTCACCTAACAGGCTTTCAGTGGTACTTCGGTTAGGAGACTCGTGAAGATTGATCATCTGGTGAATGATTTTCGAGTTAATCTGGCAAATGTTTCTAGTATTACAAAGACATACTGAAAAAAATTAAGGTGTATGAGAGGAGAGATGAGATGAGGTGTATGAGATTTAGTTTTTATTTTATAGCTCCCATAAAATCTTACTCCATCATGCTTAATACTACAACCTAGTGGCAACCTGGAGAAATATGACTATATGTTGGGTCCTATTTATACCCTAAGACCCAGAACATCAGACAAAACCGATAAGAATTACATTACATCTACAAAAAAATTAAATTATATACTTAAAAAAAGGTTATTTTAAAATGACACCAAATATTTGCTATTTTAATCATGCAAACTCTTTCCTCTCAACAAAAAATGTACCTTTATTAAAGTTTATATAAAAAAATAAGCTAGAAAAAGCGATTACAAAAAAATATTACTTTTAAAGCTTTTTAAACATCTTTACCAGAAAAAAAAAAACTGTTACATCGAGTGACAAGAGATTAGGGCTGTCCAACATGAGGCTGCACAAACTTCAATCAAAAAGAACTGATGAGATACGGGTTTTCAGTTTGCTTTAATATGTCAGGAGCCATGCTATAAGATTCTGGACTTTTCAGTAATACATTTGACCTTTACTCTTCTTAATGACCTGATATAGAATATAGGTGACCATAAAGCACTTTTCTTACCCTCCAAACCAAACCTTTTTATCTTTATTTAATACTAGAGCAAGTAACTTGTCACTGCCCAGGGGGCTACTAGTTGCCCGCTGTGATTATACATATAAACACCCAGTAGTGGAATTTCAGGCTGAACCGTGCACAAATTGCTCCAAACTGAGCCGAGACCATCCTGAACATGCTCATGACCCATTTTCTCTGCTTTTCTGTCTCCCTGCATAGATTGTTTAAGCAATAAATTCCCAAAATCCTTCTCTAACAAATATGGTGATGGTGCTCCAGTGAAACCTTATGAGACTACGAGCTAGCTTACCGCCCAGAAAGGAATGTGCAGCAAAGGTAGCCGGCAAACCTAACATGTAGACTATCCGCTCGGATCGATGGAATCAGAATAGATTCAAAACGAGGCTTTCACGAGGCCACTCCAAAGCGTTGGGTTAAATAAGGCAATGTTTCAGTAAACAAAAACTTTTACGAGACAATAATTACCCAGACATATAACTTATTCATAGATATACAAGCTAAATTCCAATAAAGTCTCTGGACTTCTGAGACGCAAGTGAGTCAAAGGTGGGAGAATTTCTGCTTAAAACAGAAGTAAAAGCAACTGTTCAAATCTAGAAGATAAGAAACATGCAGGAACTACGAAGACTAAGAATTTGCTAGACGAAAGTGACAATTCACCTCCAGTGTCACAGGATCATCTCCTCCACAACCCTGCGTGCCGATTGGTCCATTTCCTCCCGGACTGTTGCCAGACAGCGACGAGCCAGAGCCTGCTGCTCTGGATCTTCCTGAACCATCATCTCCCCATAAAGATACACACCCATCGCCTGAAACACACACAAACACACACTTTTTTTTCCACTTCAATTTTACTTTAAATAATATGGAAAACAGGACTAATGTTGCTGTTTTACCTGATAATGGACCAGGAAGTCCTCAACATCACAGTACGCCTGAGAGTACTTGTGCTTAACCACTAGCTCACACCAGCGATGTCGGACCTGCAACCAAAACAGGAAAAACAAAGCTGATATTTTGTAATATTCTACACTGAATATTTTTTATATTAAAACATCGTAATTATGCATGCAACTATTTATGCAGTTGGTGTGCAACTCAGTTTTTAGGTTCTTTAACACGGTATCTCCAGCATTCAATGAGTGAGAAGTCAGGATGCTAATCCATCAGTTTAGAATCAACAAATCTGAGCTTCTGTTAAAAAACAAAAAAAATAATATATTTAAGTTAAAAGCATCAATTTAATTTCTGACTGTATTTGTGATTTAACTGTATGTGAGCACGTCTGTGAAAGATAACGACTGGCCTTTTTCTTAGAGGATCAATAGGAGCTCTGTTGCCGCGGTTACAGGAGAGATCAGAGACTGCCTCTGTTCTCCCTGGCTCAACCACCATCCGTCATCATCTGATACGAGCGTGCAGGCGAGTGTGTGTCTGTGCATTTGCAGATGTACGTTTCTTAGGGTGGACAAGTAGAGCTAGAAAATGTTAAGATGAAGAATCTTTGAAAGCATCATCGTTTCTTTTAAAGCTTTGCTGTTTCCCCCTGGACAGCACTTTTTTTTGTGGGTGTTTTCAGTCTTTCTCACAAGTGTCTCCAAAGGCTCAGGGCAATAAACTAGACTCTCGGAGATTTTAGTAATTCAGTGTGGGATTTCTGGTAAAGGATTGGTTCCCAACAGTTCATGCTTTGGGAAAAGAACAGGTACAGAAACTCATTGTAAGATTTTAGAAAAAGTGATGTATCCGACTCCTTTTTTTTTTTAAAGGCTTTCTGGCTCATGACATAAGTTTCTTTGAGTCGTTCAAGGCTACATTCCCCTAAATTTAATCTCTGTGGTGTCAAAATTAGAACTAAGCGATACCTAATTTAGAACATAAACAGAGGTGGTTTATTGGACTTAAACAGCTTTTAAATTAGGCTGTAATCTTTAGATGAAAAAAAACAGTGGCAAAAAACCAGACAAACTTAAAAATTAGCTTCATTTTCCAGTAGAAATATGTTTTCTTGTCTATGCACAATTTCTTTACCCTCTAGTGCCAGTTCTGCCCTCCTGGCCTGTGCAACCCCAGCAGCTGTTGACTATACTGGGTTACATTCCTGGGGAGAGCCCTGGGGCACAGCAGCTGCTTGGTGCACCTATTCTCCGTTTTTTTTTTTTTATAACTATGTTTCCTCTCACAGGGCCCCTCTTCCTGACAGCACATGCAATTACGCAGTGACATTCCTTCATTTATTACTGCACCACTGCTCTTGCCTTCACTCCTCTCTACCACCAGTTTAATCAGGCACGACTGTTGCTTAAGTATTCGATGTAAGAACAACAGTTAAAGTCTTCTTTTGTCTGTACTTTGTTCATATATCATCTAAATGCAAAAAAAAAAAAGTGTCATAAAATAATTTGTCCAATAGCGTAGTAGTGTGTTTTTGGTTTAAAAAAGAAAGACTTTTAGCATTGGTACATGTCCATGAATGCTATAGACTTGCTTTTTTCTACTGAATTGATTGTAGCAGTAGGTACACGTGAAACTTTCACATGAGTACTTTATACTGTAAAACCCTGATTGATGATCTTCACCTATCGGTCCCCTACTGTCATTTTTTAAACATTGCCCTTTACCAGCCTGCCTGGCACCTGCATTTCGTACAATAATGTCAATGGTTCAGGTGTCGCAGCTGTTCGTTCGGCATTATTGCTGTCACGCACTCAATATTTGATGGACAGACTAACAAAAAAACATGATTTAGCATAATACAACAAATGTCTTTTGATCAGCGACTAAGGCAGGCTGCAATGATTTTCTTGGACATGTCGATTAATGTATAGAGTGGCTTTACTTTTTAATATAAGCTCAGCCATACATACATGTTGTTAGACCACTGGTGACTAAATGTTAACAAAAATGCTTTTCATGTGTTTATTTTTATAATTGACAGGATTAGCAAGAGCCACAACTTCAGTGTACAGGTAAAACTAAAGTTTGCATATCTTAATAGGAGACAGTGGTCTCCTATTACAATTTAATGATTCAATGCCCATCAGACCCATCTCTACTCAAAAGCGATAGAGGACCGATTTCCACGTTGGCCAGCTTACATTATTAATTATGAGTTCCGCTTTTCAATCAGGTTTCAAGTATACCTACTGTGGTGAGACAGGTTTTTAACTCTGGCGATGTTTAATTCCAGGCTGAAAACAGCCTTGTTTAACTGTGCATATAGCAACTGAGAATATTATTACTATTATTATTATTATTTTTATTATATTTTTAAATTCAGAATTGATTTCAGTTTTATTTTCTGCTCTTTTTTCCTATCTAAAGCACTTTGAATTGTCTTGTATACAAAAATGTGCTATACAAATAAACTTTATGGACCTGCTTTTGACCTTATGGTGCAACCATTTTCTTTTGGAAAGACAAAAATAGGCAAGGATATCAAAATGTTACAAGAAATAACATGAAGGGGAAAACCCTTTTGGGTTTCATTTGATTTCAGTTGAACTGTGCCTTTATTTAACCACGTGGGAGCACTAATTAAATGTGTACAGAGCACTCAATACTCTAGATGCCCTATATGGTCAAGAATAGTAAAGGAGAAAAAAAACTTTAGTTCAGCCCTTTGATCCCAGTACACACACTCGACATAATGGGAGAAAATTATATGGGGCAATTACAATTGATAAATGCAAATTATGGTAAACATAAAAACATACATATCAAGATGAACACTGTCACAGACCCTTTTAGGTATTCAAAAAAAATTTCAAACTATGTTAGTTGCAACTTACATTATCTTACACTGTAAAATGAACTGTAATTGTAATTTCTGCGATAGTTGATTACTTTTCAGTTACTTTAAAAGAGGTGTCTGACTGTAGTGTAGTGTATTTTTTTTTTGTCTGTTACCAAATTCTTGAACGTTTCGAGTGAAAGCAGTAGTCAGCAAAGTCCACAAAGTGATTTGGCCTTAGCAAAAGTGCAACCCTCCATACGTGCACAGGAAGAGTCGCTCCGAATCTGAAATCCCACGATGTTCATAGGAAAAGGAAGTGGGCGAAAGTCCCCGCACCCACATTCATGCATGCAAACATATACTCAAACGCCCACTTACACAAACATTGCAACTGAAAGGCAACACAAAGCAGGCTGGGCACACGCACAATAATAGTAAGTTGTTTTTCACTTTTTTGCATGTTTTCACGCTCACAATGACGCTAAAGGACAGCATTTTAAGCTCACAGACAATCATTCACTGCAAAGCGTTTCAACACTACGGAGATTTGTTTAGCAGAACATATGAAGAAACCATTTTATAACAGCGCAATGTGATCACACTCAGATGAAAGTGCTTTATTTATATTCAAGGTTTGTAATTTCTTTAGTGGGAAAGTATCAAAACAGGATGTTTCATGTAGGTTGTTCAGTCTCCCAAACACCATAGAAAAGGGATTCATCAGGTCTTTCACAATGTATTTAGGGTGGAAGCAGTATACTTTTTATATCAACCAATATTAATTAACTTTAAAAAGCTCCCATCATCTGTGAGGGAAACTACACTCAGGTCGGTAATATTCAGAGAGTTAAAATACATGACTTATCTATTATCAAAAGAATATGTTGTAAAACGGAGAGCTGGAAAACGATGAAAAAAAGCCCCAGACAGGAAGAAAAATAAATGACCACATTTAGAAGTAGAGATGAAAGTGATTAACCTCTTGAAAACGAGACCCCAGACGGCGTCATGCCTTTAGACAGGTGTAAGCAAGTGTGAATTTTTCTGCAAGAGTGTTTTTTTTCTGCATCACTACATACATAATGGCCCTGCTTATTTTTAGTATGCTGAGCTAATTTTTTTTGTCTTCTGGAAATTGCGCACTAGAAAATATGTTTTATGTGCCAGGAGGTCTGCCTTCGGTGTCCTGAAAGCCTGAAAGCCGAGGCCAAACACAGAGCAGCCTTTGTTTTGTCACTACAAGGTCGGTAAGCAGCCGCGGAGAAATTACGCAAATTAAGAAGATAAAACATATTGAAGGCACTGATTTATGTGATATTATACCTTATCTTTACTTATCAGAATTCAGTTTAGCAACTACTCCAGTGAGCCCCCATAACAAAACATCTGAGTCCCATTAGACCCAAATGCTGCCTCAACCAAGCAGCTCAGATAATTAATAAGAAGCTGTAAAAACCTAAATATGTGTCAGGTTTGTATTCACAAAATGAGTGTTTGTGTTAACGGTAGAGGTTAGCGCCGACAGTTTACAGGTTTTTGTGCTCTACAGCAGCTGTATATTGTAAAAAAAAAACTAACTGTAAGGTTAAACCAAACACCAATACACTGAAAATACAGTTTAACTTGTCCACGTTTTGTCACATCACATCCTTCAACCTCAATAGTTAAAGCATACAGTATAATTAAACTAAAAAGTGGAAGGAAATTCCAGATGTGTTTTACTTTAAAAAAAATCTATTATGAAAGACGGCGGTTGCAGCATGATACAGAGAGAAGCTCTTCGTTTGTTTCTCCTCTCAGCAGGACATCATCAACGTCATACTTCCAGGACTACCATCCAATATTCTTGTATTTAATAATTAAAATACATTTATATGTTAGACTGGCTTAATCAAAGTCCCAACCTCAATTTAACTCAGAATCAGTGAAGTATGGAGTAAGATTCGTATTTGTATTTTTTATTGTCAATAAAGTTCTTATACCTAATCTATCCGCGATCTCAAGAAACACAGCCCGCTCCAAATTTAAAGATGGCGGAAGCCAGCGTGCTGTGTTTGATGAGATAGCGGATCGATTACTCCGCCCGTGACGGCATCGTAACTATTTTTAACTCGTATCCACAAAGTTGAATTTGTTCGTTGTCGTAAAAATTAGATTTGTATTCATAAGACTTTGCACTCACAGCTTTTAGATTAATACTCTCAGACTCACAAATATTTCAGCAGAGTTTTGGGTACAAGAACTTTATTGACATGTAAATACTAATATGAATGTTAGAGTTGTGCATACACCTTTTTGTCAGCGATCATTGCTATTTATCCTTCACACAGCCACTGGAAACAGAAATGTACTTCGATCCAACTGCAGGTGGCGGGGAGGTCAGGATTTTATGATGCTATGTGGTAGTCCTCATGAGAAAAGCAGTCTTCCTTCAGACAAAATACTACAGCTTTTGTCAACACTGGCCGCCAATATCGACTAAAACTGAAACTTCTTTAATGTTGCTTTAAATCCCAATGAAAACAAATCGTAGTTTAAATAGGACATAATGTGTAATATCTCAAATTGTATTGATACTTTTTCAAGACACAGTAGATTTGTTTTTGTTTTACCCTGGAAATGAGCTTGGAGAACTTGATTACTTTTGCTCACTTGTCTGAACGTGCGTGCACAGTTGTGTCTCACCTCAGCATCTTGTTTCTGCAGACTGTAGGTTTTTTGCAGAGCGCGCATCAACGACACATTCAGCTCCGATTCTTCCAGCAGAAGCTCCAAAAGCATCACCAGCTGGTCCGCCGTCAGCTGAGGAGACAAAACGGAAATACTATTAGAGGTTCACTCACAAAAGTTACTCTGACACAGTATTAAGGATTATAAGACTGTTTCCAAACAACAAACAACATCAAGCAAGCAAATATCATCAAAGCTTTCAGACTAATTTAAATACATGATATTGCTTGCGGCAAGTTTATATTGTTTTTCTACAAGTTTATTTTTCTTCTCAGTGCTGTGACAGGCTTCGTGAAACAAAATATTCAGACGGCGGGAACTTAATTGAGCCTCTCGAACAGAGGAAGATGTAGAACAATAATATCAGAGATGCAAATTAAATAAACATGATAATCTAAGAGAATTTTGAGCTACAAAGAAATATCAGAAAATAAACTGAGGAAAGCAGACAAAGTCAAAGCAAAACAAAGAAGTGAGATGAAAAAAGCAGGGAGGCTTTTTTGTTAGCTTTGTATCAAAAGTAGGAACCCAGTTTAGGAATTATTGCTATAAAAAACTATTTTTGTTAGCGCAATTGTGCTATTTAGGCATGAAAAAAATCCCACAGTGCAAAAATGTATGGGTATTAAAAGCAGAAGAAAAAGCACAAATATTTACAGGAAATTCTGGCTTTGGCCTCTTTTTGTCCTGCTATCCTGGAGTAAACAGCCCATTTTTCTTTTAGATGACTAACATCTTCAGAGATGAGTATTCTGGGAAACCATGTGGGCAGAGATATGAGAAAGTGGCTTCCTCCTCTAGGGACAGCTGTGCCCAGCCTTGCCTGCCTTCCCTGCTGGGTACACCCAACAACCAGCCCCCCTCTCTCAGCCTGGGACGCAGTTAATAGCTGGAGGCCCCTCAGAGACCAATGTGAAAATGAGTATGAAGTTTGTGTGACTGAGGGGGAGCAGAGCACGAAACCGCAAGAACACATCCTACCTGGAGTCGGACTGAGCAAAACATGCATGGATGTAATAAACAATCACATGTAGTCATGCTACAACCAGAAACCTGAATGAATTCTACTAGGTTTATGTTTAAAAGGAAGTGAATAAATTGTTTTTTACATTTTACAACAAAAAAATTGAATAATCTGGAGTGCTTTTATATTTGGACCTTCCGTCGTACTTGTGAAATAATCTTTACTGCAATTATAGCAGCACATTTACAAAGTGAAATATTTTGCACTTTTCTTTTAGTAATTGTTCGAATGTCCTAAGAAAATTTTGCCTTCCTGCCATAGATCCTCATTTGGATTTAGGTATGGACTTTGAATGGGCCCCTCTAACACTGAATGCGCTTCTACATAATCCCTGTCATTGTAGCTCTGCTTGTTTAGGGTTGTTCTGCTGGACGGGAAACCAAAAGAATCCAACAGGTTTTCTTAAGTACTCTCTACATCTTCCAATAAAATTTAACAATATCTCCTGACGGGCTGAGGGAATCGCACCTACATTTGAGCTGGTAAACAGTCAAATCAAGCTGTACTTAAACATGTGATATCCCGTCCTCTCCTCACCCTCTATTGACTCCCCTCTCTCCTCCCTCCATTTTGTGAAGGCTGAGTGTTTTCTGAAGTGGTGTCTCCATCTTCAACAAGTCTCATTGGGGCCCACCCATGATCTCGTTCTACATCCACCCCCACCTCTTTGAAAAGTGAGCAGTTGGCAGCAATAAAACCCCACTCTAACGTAACGTCTCCTAGCGCCGTGACTGTGAGGTCCTGTTTTGCCTGTATGTAGTTATGTTGCCATGGCGGTAATCGATACGTCTGCACCAGTGTCTCCAGAAACAAATTCCTGATCAATGATGGTACATTTGAAACTAGATCACATTGTTACTATCCCGTCACTTCATGGTACACCGTCTCTTTTGTCAAATGTCCATGATATAACTGCGGCTCCCACAAACACTCTCCTGTACTTTAACAGGAAACAATACAATTACTAACACTTACTTACTTAAGCACTGTTCTTTCCGTTACTTCAATCCCTCAGTTTGCTACAATTCAGAGGAAATACCAGCTTTTTCAACTAAATCAAATGTGAGTGAATTGTTTCCCACAGTTTAGCCAAAAGATGGCCTAAACATTTTTCTTAAAGAACCTTTGAAGAGAAAAGAGAAAAAAAAAAAAAGAAAAAAAAGAATGCAGACTACTTATTCACTTTACTGGTATCAATACCGTACATCTTGTCTTATCTGATCTAATCTGTGGTTTTTATTTTGCAACTTTGAATAGACAAAACTTAAGACCTTGAATAACCCAAAAACAATATCTTACAAAAATGAATCTTCTCTTTTAATCGCACAAAACAAGCACCTCCCACGATAACTGGAATCTCTAAGAAATGCCTCAGTAAATGAAATCATTAATTATTAATTTGATTCAAATGTCCTCATTAAGTAGTGAAAATAAAATCTAACATTAGAAAATAATTGATTATAACAGGTGCTGGACTTTAATGATATCAATAAAACCTGTTAATATCTTAAATATTTGATTATGTACAAAAAAATATTTGACTCAATTTTTGTTAGATATTAAGAAAGTGAGGTGCTTTACCCTTCTGTCTTTAATGAATCCGGGGATTTTTTACATCTCGACTCACAAACCACTAGTCTTTCACTTGTGGCCACAGAGCCAGTTTTGGTCCTATAGCCCATCCACAACAATAAAGCCTGTATTTTAAGTTATGTTCTTATTGTGTTTCTCTATAGAAACCTATATTTTAATATGTTTTCCCTCACCTAATAGATTTTGATCTTTTTCCTTTAGTCTAAAAGGAAGAAAAACAGTTTTTAGGTTTGTATTCAATACAATTATTTAATTAAAATAAAAAATAAATAGTAAATATACAGTGCTCAACCTTGCATATCATCATTTTTTGAAAGTGGCTCTACAGCATTTTTAAGCTTGTTTAAAGGTTTTCAAATCCATAAATTATTTTCTTGAGTAAAAAAGGTGGATGACCCTAAACTAAAGTAAAATCGTGTATCTTCTTCCAGACCAAATGATTCATGTTGTAACAAAATAAGAAAACTAACAGCTATGGTTAAAGTTATGCACTAAAAGTTGTCTGAAAGCAAGAATGTTAATCCCTGCTGTACATTTCCCCTGGCTTTCACCTGTTTGCTTACTAGATGCAATGTGGAAAAAAGTTTTTTTTGCTGGCTCGGTCAATTAAGATGAACAATTCTAATCTAAAAAATATTTATATTCTCATATGCAAATTTCCAAAGTGCCTTTTTTGTCGTATTTAATAGTTTAGAGTGAAGATAAACATAGAGTACTCTTACAGTCAAAGCTGGAACAGATGGATTTGGAAATATGAATTTTTGTCATACTCTCTCATACTTTTTCCTTACTTTTCCAGGCCTGGAAAACACCTAAATCAGTTTCTAAACTTTTCCAGACTGCATTATCTTTCAAAATAACCCAATCAACAAACCAGTGTAAAAAATCTGCTGACAAAGGTCTGTTTCACCATCTGTACATTGAATTGAGCTTGGTGAAGGCCTTTGGGAAATATGCTGCTGAAATGTCCCCTTACACACACCCTGACCTCTAAACCCCCACAAAACAATGGAAGACAAACACCCATGTATGTGGATGTGTGTATAAATACAGAGTGGTTAGTTAACTGACAGCTCAATGGCACACAGCACCAGCACGGGCAGTATATGCTGTCAACCTTAAACTATGAATACAACAAAACAGTCAACAGTGTTTGTTCATTCTTAGGTACAGTATAGGGTGCACCTATTATAATAAAAAAGTAGTCACGACAACCTCATAAGTGTGGACTTTTCCCAGGTGGATTGATTTCCCAGTGCGACAGCTAAGAATTTGAGAATTTGAGAGGAAGCATAAAAATCACAAGACTAAAATGCTGCAAAACATGTTCAGCACATTACAACTGAGCCAGTCTGCCTGTTTATTAACACAAAGCATCTTTATTTACATATCTGCGGTATTTCAATCAGTAAAACTTGTCTGCCTGAAGCAGAAACAGAATAAGAGTTTCTTTTGACCCCACTGCAACTCCTTCTCTGGAAAGTGTTGAACATTCATTGATGTTCTTTCTCTCAGGCGATCCATAACTTCGTCAGTATTTCCGTTGTAGTGAAACTCTTTCTGTACAAAGACGGGTGCCAGAACCTTGCCTTCTATCAGGGTGCTGTAATTTTAAAATAAAACCGACATGAAATATTCCTCCGTCACCTACATCCCCTTTGCTAAATGAGGTCTCAACACCTGAAGAAGTAATTTCAAATGTTTCCTTTTATTACTGCATGCCAGATATATGCTCACCCAGCCTAATGATCATCACTTTCATTATCTTTTGCTTTTGGTGTAAAATAAATATAATAAAACATAAAATAAATGGAGTAGAAATACTGAAAACTCCTTTTTTTATTTTTTACATGTTTAAATGGGCCTACTGGTATGAATTTTACACCACGTTTACACCAGATATGTTAAAACAGCTTAGTCCATAATTTAAGTAAAAAGCCATGGACTGGATTGCCAGAGTGAATACATACTACAAACATAAACAAAATTAAGTTTTTCCAGTCTTTTATTAGATCAAATTAATTTCTAATTATTTAGTCTTACCTGGTAATCAATAAAAAAGGCTTCAAATCACAGAAATATTGATCGCTAGAACCCTATTGTTGCTTTGATGGTAGTGGTTACAGATGTCTTACGACCTGGAAACTGTACTTTACCGCAGTTGCATCTATGCACAATCTTTGTGATGCAAACAAAGAGTATGACCAAAGAAATTGACTACAAGACACGAAGACTAACAAAACCATTTCTAAAAGTCTACTTGAAGACCATTTGATAATGACGACTTTCTCCCCGCAGAGAATAAAGGAAGCCGTAAAATCCTCAAAGCCCTTTGAGTCAAATCTGTGAGTTGGTACATTATACAGTGAGTAAAATTTGACAAAAATTGACTTGGCTTTAAGGGAAGACAAATGTTTGGGGTTTTTTCCCTCGTCCATCATGGCTAGTAGAATGCGTTTCTGGCTGCCATAGTTGTGCTTAAAATATTTGCCTTTCCAAGCGAGGCTTTAAAAATATACAGCCCACTTGCTACCCATACCTTAATCTCTTATTGATTTCTGAGGTGTTATATACATTCTAAAGCTAAACATGACTGAGGGGTGGGGGGTGCACAGAGGGGGAACATATACATAGGGAACATATACACAGACCAAAATATATACTAAAACACCAACAAGCAAACAGACAAACAATAACTAGAACAAACAGAAAAAAACACTGAGCCTGAAAGCTACCTGCAACCAGATTGCTCCTAAAGCATTCATGAGAAACAGCGAGAAGACATTGAATAATACCTGTGCAGACATAATTAGCAGAGAGCAGAACAAAGACAGCAATGTATGCAGCGCAAAAAGAATAATAAAAAAATTAATAAAAAGATAAAAACATGATTCAAACGTGATGGTATTAATAAACAGAACGGCACTGTTACAATATTGTGATCTCTACAGTGTGTGATTGTGTGTGAGCAAGCAGATATTGCGATGCAGGTCTTACATGAATTATGCTGACACATGTTTTTGTAATACGTACCCCTACCTCTACACCTACAGGGGCAGAGGTAGGGGTACGTTCTTGTTCAGCCACGCAGCAATATGGGGGATCGGAGACACTGAGCAAGTGTGACATTATAAAAGCAAACTGTAATGTCTGATAGGCCTCTGAATAGTTGGTGCATGTGTGCGTTTGTGTGGGGCCATTCAGTCACCCGGCAGCCTTTTATTTCTGCCTGACCGCAGGCTCATAAAAACACACTCTGGCACCAGCAGCCAAAGGACTGCGCCCCCCCCCCCCCACAGGTACTAAAGTTTCATTCTTTCTTTCACTCTGATCCTTTCTTTTCTCTCTTCTGTTGCCTCTGTCTGTCTTCGCGTTTGCCTGCTGTCTGTCTCTATTCTTGATCTTTTCATTACACCGTTTCAATGGGGCGAGCTCCTGTGTTCGGCTTGGCCTGTTAAATGCTCCTCGGTTTCCCTCTTTATATATATTTGTCTGTTTTAATTCTGCACATGGGGCCAATAACACTCCTTTGGTGAAACTATGGAGGCAGTCTCGGGCATTGAAGAGGGGCAAGTGTGCAAACAGATGTGACACCTTCGTAAATAGCCACTTTAAATCTGCTCACACGGGTGTCGAAAAAGTAATGTGTAATAAACGTATTGATATAAAATTGGTCCTAATGGCGACTGGTCCAGGGTTTACCTCCGCCTCTCGCCCAATAACTGCTGGAGATAGCACCAGCAGACACGATTCTACAAAGAATAAGCGTGTTGGAAAATGGATAGATAACTAGTCCTTTTTTAATTTTTACTGCTTTTAATACATACACAGTGCCTGGTAAAGGTTTTGATTATTTACATTTTGTCATATATCTGTCATAAACTTTAGTCAAATGTATTGGGGATTTATATTATAGACCAATACAAAGTAATGGATTTTTGTAACATGGAAACAAAATACAAAATAGAAAAAAAAAGATTTATGGATGTTTAAACATCAGAAACTCTGAAATGTGGTTTGCATTATTGTGGATCCCTTTTATTCTGATACCCCTAAATAAAATTGAATGCATTCAAATGAATTTAGATGCCATTAAAATTGTAAATAAAGTCCACCTGTAACTATATTAGGGCTCAATACAAATGCAGCTAATACCTGAAGGCCCTATATGTGTGTAGGAGATCAAACAATGTTAGGGTGACCAAGGAAAACCCCCGGACAGATCGGGGATACTGACACGGCACATCATCTTGAGCTTGCCATCTCCACTTTGTCAGTGGCAGCTGTAGTGATGCTTTCTTAAGTAATAGCAGGGAAAACATCATGATTTATGGAAAGATGGATGGATCAGCATCTCCTATAACCTATTACTGGGGCAGAGGTTTTCTATTTATTTATTAAAACAACCCAAAACGTAAACGCTATAACAGAATTGTTTAGATCAAAGTATATTCAAGGCTCAGGATGGCTCACTCAGAGATCCAAATAAGGGATGATCTTTAGCAAACTGATGTTGTACCGTTGCTTATCATCCAATCTGTCTAAAGTTAAACAATAGGAATTAGTAACCTGTCGGCGTCTAGTGCAAAGCTGGTGGAGAATGCATATTTGCAGCTATAATGACTACGACTGGCGATTCTACAAAATACGAAGGGTCAAATACACTTAAAAAAGTTGATTATTTTTCCAAATGATAATTTCTCCACAGCCCTGTATGTCATGGTGTCATTTCAGTCACACTGCTTGCAGAAAAAAAAAACGTCCATGGGAGATTTTAGGCATGCAGTCGTAATCTGAGAATGCTATAAATATGATAAGTGGGTACAGAGGATAAAACACTCCTCTCACCACAATGATACCACAATCTTTGTGATCCACACAGTCTGAAAGGACATCATAAAACGGGATGCTCATATAGGTTTGTAAACCAATTTCGGGTAATAGGTATGAACTCAAACAGGCCTTACGGAGATAGTGAAAGGTTATCTATGAGTCACATGTTACCCTTTCAACTTGTGTAACTAAGCTGTTGTTCCCATCATATTTCTCGGATGATGTCACACGTACTGTTGCTGCAGCACGGATGACCTCAACGATGACCGCCAGCTTCGACTGTCTATCTTTAATTTGATCACTAATGGCCTCGTTCAGTCCAACGATGGCTCCAATCAACAACCACAGCAGGCGCCGATATTGGGATCAGGCGAATGATTGTATATTTATGCGTCTTAACCGCTTCAATCAGTCTGGAGTTCAATTTTAAAGCATAGAAAACAGAAGCACACAGAAAAGAATACTATTCAAAAGTTTTGACCGTGCAATCATTGCTGTTCCAAACAAAAACATCCTGATAATACGGTGACTCTTAGGAGCGAGTTCCGGTTTTTAACTTCAAATATGCAGGACAGCAATAATACTCAGCTAATCATTAAAGGCCTATGGGTAAAAACAAAGACTGCTCTGTGAGCTGGGAACATTTTTAATTTAACATGCGCTTCCTTCCCAAATATCTAACATCTGACTAACCTGTCCGTCTGCCAATTTTAAAGCAGCTGGGTCTTGGAGTTCTGCTGAGTCAAATCAAATAAGATGTTAGGATAGGAACCAAAAAACAAAAAACTGTTTATGGGATTCATTACTAAGAATTGGGAAGCTTTTCAACAGTAGGTACAGGGAAACGGATTAAAATTCATGAGATGATAGATGAAGATAAAAAAAAAGAAAAAAAAGAAAAGAAAACCCAGGAGGAAAATTTTAGAGCAACAGCAAGAGATTTCATAAAGGGACTGATATCTACCATCCAGCAACACTAAACCTACAGCTGGAGATGCAGTGTGTTGTTTTCATGTGCTAGAGCGGCCAAGTCAAAGTCCAGACCAGAAAAGTAACACAAAGGTTCACAAATTAAACAGCTTACAACCTTAGAGCAACAATACACAATCAATAGAGATTGCCACTGTTTATTTTTTTGCCTTTGCACCCACAGTAGGTGTTAGGATAGTTATATAAAGTTCCACCTTCCTGCATTTTGGATCTGATCACGAGAGC
The DNA here is from genome assembly GCA_032876305.1 of Orestias chungarensis. Classification (NCBI taxonomy): domain Eukaryota; kingdom Metazoa; phylum Chordata; class Actinopteri; order Cyprinodontiformes; family Cyprinodontidae; genus Orestias; species Orestias chungarensis. Next base: position 729,812 of record JAVLVB010000702.1, on the reverse strand, counting down.
AGTTAATGTGTTTTCTCTCCTACTCATCTGTGCTCTGACTCATGCCAACTCTGCACACACACACACACGCACGCACGCACGCACGCACGCACGCAAACACACCCACACACACCTTCGAAACAGAAGAAGTTTAATTAATCTATGGCACTTTGTGCTTTGACGCACGCTGCAAATATGAGAGTCTCTAGTGGTCGCCAGCTCCTTAACGCTCTTCCTCCTCCTCCCACGATCTAGTATGCGCCTTCACTCAAATTAATCTTTCACTAAGTTCCTTTATAGGTTAGTTGTGGTCATTATGTACTTCCACTAATCTGAAGAAGCACTTGGGAAATTTTCTTTGATAATGTAATGTTCATTAATAAAAATATACTTATTATAATAAAAATAGTAATACATAAATATGCATTTAAACCAAGATTTTCCTTTCTATTTTTTCTTATAATCAGCAAGAATCATAATAAAGGATTCAGACCAGGTTTCTGCGGTGGCCACACAAACCCCCTGCACCACCACCACCAATAAGCCTTTGACAGAGACAGGCCTTTGAAATAAAACTGACACAAAGACACTTTTGTTTGTGAGCGAGAGAGAAAAATCTGTAGCATTTGTAATCCTGTGACACATCCAAACAGCTGGACGTCAATTTAGACAAAGGCCTGAGGTGAGGTGGACAGGAATGAGCAGAACAGGCCCTTTTTTGTTTAGCTGCACAAAGACGATGTCAGGGAAATAAACAGTTGCACAAACAAAAAAGTGAAAGTAAAAAGTCCAATTGTGTACGAAATCTGAAAAAATATTCTGTTAAAGCTATTAACTATCGAAGGCTTTGTATGAAATATATTACACACGTTGTAAAATGGCGCCATAAACTTTTGGAGGTTAAAGGTGAAATATAGTACTTCAGAAAATCCCTGGATTCTAACTAGTGCAGCAGGATAAAGTAGAAAAGAAAAAAGAAAACTAGTCATGTTCTTAAACCGTTTCTCAAAACAGTAAATAAACATACTTGATTTGGTTCTCCATGCACACCATAAGGTATAAATTAGATTCTTCCACATCCATAATAAGGCGTCAAAAAAATAAATTTTCGCATAATCTTTGTTACCGGGAATAATTCAAACATTCATAATTCCCTGTGTGCTTAGTCTGCTTTCTGGTAAATATTTACTTGTATTTCTACAGTGTCTGCATTAAACATGGGCTTGCTTCCCATCTACTAGAAGGTTCATCAATTGCCAAAATTAATTATCACACAGGTCAAATTGTTTTGAGTTTTTAAAATGAGATTACCAGCCCATAGCAAGGTTTAAATAATCACATATGTTTGTAAATCATGCATTAAATTCTCCCTTTGGTTTGCAAGTTACTTCATCTCACTTTCTCCCTGTAGCCTAACCATACAAGGGAGCACCTGCAACCAAATTGAGGTCCTCAGCTTTAACCTTTGAATGAACAGGAGTAGGGGCTTTATTGAAATTCTCTCCAGATGACTGAGCTCTTTGCTCCAAGTCTGGGTCTAGACTCCTCATAGAAGAAGCTCATCTAAGCAACCAGCATCCAAGATATTGTTTTTTATTCAGTATCAGATGACCATAGGTAGAGAAAATAGGCCAAGCTCCATTTTCCAGTGTCATTTGCTCTGTCGAGACTCCGGCTTGGTGAGAGCAGCCAGGGGTTATGCATAAAATGTCTCTCATGGAAAAAGTTTGAAATGAAAGATATGAAAAAAAATCTCACTCAGTCTTTTAAGGTTGCAGCCATCAGCACGACAACCAAAAGACATTTGATCCCAATAATTACCCAGGCTTTAAAGGCCTTGCGCACACAGAAATTGTGCGTGTGTGTGTCAAAATAAAGCCTCAGAAAAAAACTTTTGTCGGATCCATGGCATTTTGCAGCGGATCGTCTTACAAATGTCAGCGTGCACACTGAATACAAAAAGTATGTGAGAAACAATCAACGGATGGACACACATGCACACCCACACACAAGCAGCAAGGATTTGTCCATTCAAGCCATGTTAAATTAGATGATAACAATAATGGGGGTAAAAACACAAACATGCACTGGTGCTGACCTCCAGCTTGGAGAGATAGTATCTATTACTGTTGAAAGATACACTGGAAACAGAGATTTAGAGCCTTTAAGAAGAAGGGAAAAAAAGCACACAATGGGATGGGATGACAAGGTTGGTTTCTCAGCAGGGGTGGCAGCAAGGAGAAGAGACAGCAGGGTAAGGCTAACAGAACCATCAGATGGAGATAGGTTTGTGGTCAGCTAGAAACTGGATTCCTCTTACAGCTTCATGGCTTTTCTGTCTTTGCTTAAGCTGTTTCACTCCCATGCATGTTGGAAGTGGTTGGAGAATGACAGAAAACACCACAGAAAGCTACAAAGATGATGACTATCAGAAGAGAATAATGGAAATGCACAAAGCATGTTGTACAGAGACCGTTGGAAAAGTAACCTGAAAGTAATCATACGACTTAAAGCAACACTAAGTAACTGTTCAACCTTCATAAAATATTTTTACAATGTTTGTGATAATATGTCGACTTACAGCTGGTTGAATGACACCTCTGTCATGGCCCGAGGGGGGCACTAAGCAACTTTGAGGAGGGTGGCAGGAACCTTGTTACACAAAACAACTATAAATGTGCCGACTGCTTTATGGCATACGCCACAAAATACTACTGCTTTGGTCCACACTGGCCACCAAGATCGACCAAAACTGAAACTTCTTTAAAGTGTCTTTAAAACTTTTACGCATTTTTTTATGTCACAACCGCAAACCTTCAATTTGTTTCATGGGGTTTTTATGTGAACAACCATTACAGAGTGTTGTATAATTGTGCAGGGGAAGGAAAAGTGGTTTCAACACTGTTTTGACAAACAAAAGTTTCCAAAGTGTTTTTTTTTTATTCACCCCTTCCAGCCTAAAAGTTTAGGTAGACTGGCTTGTCTTGGGTTCAGAGTTGTGTTTTACTTTTTGCACATTCAGATAATGTTCAAAGTTGGGATGTTCTTTCAAAACCTAAGTTATTACGTTATGTTTTTAGACCTGTCAGTTGTTTTCCTTGATACCTATACCAACAACACTAATTTATCCAACAGCTGTATTTATACGAATGTTTAAATGACTCAACGTTAAGATTCTTTAAAAACTCTGCGATCAGTACTGCACAGAATATAAATGCACTTTTGAACTTTAGCAAATTGTGCACATTTTTAGTGTAAAAGTTAAGGGGTGTAGGGTGACTAAATGTGGAAAACAAAAACGGTATTAACATTTTTTCAAGGCACACCACATGTGCTCAAGTCATAAAAAGTTAATCTCTCGTATTCCTATGAAAAGCTTAGCAGGACATGAAATCCCTGTCTGAGGAATCTGTAGCCTGGAGCATTGCTGATGGTCTTATTTTGTGTGTTTTTTGCCTTAAAGTGGATCTCACAAAAGATTTATAAAGATAAAGATTGTAAGTCTACTGTGTGTTGTCCCCCTGGGTGGGGTTAATACAACTGCATCTTTGTTATTATCAGACAAGTTCATCATGGAAATCCTTTTTAAGTGTTGGATGACCTCTTTTTCATGCAAGCCGAATATATTTCAAATGCCACCGCTGAAATATTCCAATTTCTACGGAAAAATGTCCAACTTAACTAATCTAACTAAACAATAGTTTAGTTAAGGTTGTATGTTTTTGGTTACACTAGGTTGTTTTTTTTATTATGGATAAACTATCTATTATGAATAAGCTTGAAGACTTATAATAACAATCACCAACAACCATAAAGGAACGCATTCATGCAGAGACTGCTTTTCCAGCTTTTATTCTAATTATCAATTATCTCACCACACCCAGTAACATTTAGCATAATTGGATACAGATCCGGAGGGAACAGTATTAACATGCTGCTGCTTTAACTTTAGACTGACAGATATGTATTCACTATACAATTTTATCTATAACATCTTTTTAATTATACACTAAATCACTTTTTAAGCAATAATAGGAAGCCTTTCCTCTTTCTTACTTTCCATTTTTAAAAGATATTGATGGTTTAATGTGAGACAAAATAGAGTTTCTGACTGTTATTAAGACAAATACATAAATGATAAAAGCATATAAATTTGATTCTCTAAACCATTAAATGTATGTTTCACATTTGACATCTATAAAATCAGATGGATGTGGTAGAAAAAAGCATATTCTCCCCAAAAGTAATATTTCAGTAAATGATACACTGGAATTTAAAGGCTGGAAATAGAAACATGCTACATTAGTTTGCGGTATCAGTACGGACAGAGGAAGGAATGGGCAAAATAAAAGTGTTTAAAATGATTTTTTTTAAAGTACAATGTAATGGTATAATAGAGGGAAGGGAAAAAAAGTCTAACATTGAATTACATTATGTTTTCTTTAACAGTATAAACAGAACAGTCAATAAAACTCTCAACAAGGCTTGATTTAAAGGAACTTGGTTCAGCATCTTTGCGGTTTCAACTGACTGCTGCTTCTACTGGTTTGGTTCGGATTCTGGTGATGAAGAGTAGATTTGAACCAGAACAGTTGAGCAGTTGATGCAACAACAGCAAATGTTCAATGTATTTTAGTCCTAAACCCTTCAGTAACTCATAGACTATTCTCTGGCTACAGGAACCCTCTGTAAGGACGTTAGAACGGGGTCGATAAGAATTGTTGTGCATCAGCTGCAGCTTTCAGATTAACTTTTTTGACAGACCTGTGAAGACACTGTTGCAGTAATCAATCTGACTAAATAAAGATAAACACATGGAAGAGTTTCTTAAGATCTTGCTGGTTCATTGACATTACATGGTTAGGAGTTATGCTAGGTATCAGTTTTAGCTGATCTAGGAGATTACAAATGGCTGCCTTTATTCTGTGTGCAGACCTGTGTGTGCTGTCAATGAGGCTAAATGTGTTACGTTTTGTCTGACTGTGTTGTTGGCTCCCCGGTTATTACCAGCAAAGACAGATGATAAAGCACTCAATATGCAGCATTCTAAGGCACAGACACAACATTATGTGCAATACCTATAAAAGCGACTGGGTGACACCTAAATCAGGTTTTATGGGAACGGTATTGATTCATTTTACACCACTAAAAACCCAGTTCCCTTTTACAGCTCTGCCCAATATTGCCATGACTTTCACCAAACGTGTCTAACTCTGACCCACATGTTGCTTTTTTGTTTTTTATTGCACTGCATTACACCAAATCTCTATATTTGTTTTTCGGATGGTCTCCGGAAAGAAACATGTGCCGTTGTGCGAGTTCACAAGCTACTACACTGCTTAAAAAAATAAAGGGGAACACTTAAACAACACAATATAACTCCAAGTAAATCAAACATCTTTGAGACACACTCGATAAAGGAGTGGTTGGCAGTGGGTCAGTAATGGTGTGGGGTGGCATTTCTTTGGAGGACCGGACAGCCCCTTCATATGCTCGAGTAAGCCTGATTGCCATTAGGCACCAAGATGAGATCCTCAGACCACTTGTGAGACCATATGTTTGTGTGGTTGGCCCTGGGTTCCTCATATGTAGGACAATGCTAGACCTCATGTGGCTGGAGTGTGTCAGCAGTTCCTGCAAGACGAAAACATTGAAGCTATGGACTAGCCTGGCCGTTCCCAAGACCTGAATCCGATTGAGCACATCTGGGCCATCATGTCTCGCTCCATCCACCAACGTTGCACCACAGACTGTCAAGGAGTTGGAAGATGCTTTAGTCCAGGTAGGGAGGATATCCCTCAAGAGACTATCTGCTGTTTCATCAGGAGCATTCCCAAGCGTTATAGGGAGGTCATACAGGCATGAGGAGGCCAAACGCAATACTGAGCCTAATTTGGACTTGTTTTTAGGACATTACATCAATGTTGGATCAGCCAGTAGTGTGTTTTTCCACTTTAATTTTGTGTTACACCAAATCCGGTCCTCCATTGGTCAATACATTTGAATTCCATCGATGATTATTGTGTGATTTTCCTGTAAGCACATTCAACTTTGTACAGAACAAAGTATTCAATGAGAATATTTCATTCATTCAGATGTAGGATGTTTTATTTGAGTGTTCTCTTAATTTTTTTGAGCAATATAGTTTTTTGTATGTATCGTCAAAAACATTTAAAAAGCTGTTCCCTTCCTCTGCCTTCTCGATGAGTTTTCCATGTGTGCTGGAAAGGCAAACACAGCTGCACTTTAATGACACTCAAATGCTTTAGGGACCCAGAGCATATGTACGCATGCATGTGTGTGTTTGTTCTTTTTATATTAAAATCCCAGTTTGAGCGACTCCCCCAGCTATGTTCAGACTGCAGCTTTTAGTTAACAGTAGTTCAAAGGACAACAATTATATAGATGTAGGAGTGTTTAAAAAAAATGTAATTGTGATTGGACAAAACCAGACAAATGCTTACACATTAGTTAGAAGTCTAAGCAAGTCCTGCAAACGATAAAAAAAAACATTTATAAGATAAAAAAACATACAGCTGTCTGTGTGCTATACAAGGACCAGAGTAGACCTGTGTATTCATGGGGATTAGGGAAAACTCAGCCACTTGTGAATAGCTCAAACCTGAGATTACTTTAGAGCTTATAACTGCCCAATTTAATGATTCAAAACCAAATATACATACGTACGTATTAATAAGAATTAACAGTAAATATTTCTTAGCACAACTGTAGGTGAAAACATTTAAATTCTGAACGTTTTAGATCAATAGGTGGTACAGCCAATTTGCTGAAAGAAAAGTAAATAGCTTTCCTGGATTGGCTATTTTGTGAGTGCCAGTCAATAGCACATCAAGAAATGTCATCTTTCCAAGCTACATTTTCTTTTGGATATTTCTTATCTTTTTCCTTTTTATTTATCTTCGTAAACCCTCAGCTGGTCATGGCCTCGTGCACTGAGAAAGTCTATTTTGTATTGTAAAGTAATAAAGAAATGCATTAATAAGATAGTGATCATACTTTTTTTCCCAAAGAAAACACAATTTTTTGTATTTTAGAGATGCCCAGAAGTTCAAAATCCTATTCTTAGCATGACGGCTGAATGAATGGTTTAAGTTAAAAAGAATCTGGTCTTATGATCAATGAATGCACCATGCCTAAGGTTAACCAGAACACTCAAGAAGAATTCTCTTCAGTGTGGATGTTGTTACTCTGGGAAGAAGATGCCAACTGAATTTTTTTTTTTAAAGTAATTTTCATTTATTTAAAAAAAAATTTTGGTGGGGGCAAAAAAAACCCAGAAGAAACATCCATCCCCCATCATACTGGTAGTTTTAACGAAAAAAATAAAAAAATAAAAAAAAGTATTTCATGAAAGTTACTCTACTGCTGCTTTAAGGATGCTGCATTAAACTGGGGAAAGAGCAATTGGACTTTTGCTGACCAGACAGGCTCATCCTTTTAGGCTCTTCACACACTGTAAACAGTTTACATTGCTCTAAATGCTTCTTATGTTCAAGGAACCTTACAATACAGTTGCTGCACTTTTCTGGACTATGCTACTAAAGGGAAGTATTGGGGGGAAAAGAACTGTATTTGATCTGTGCCATTAACTCTTTACCTTCCCTTTACATAGAGTGTACTCGTCCAGCTTCATTCAGCCATTTTCTTTGTGGTGCAAATGTATGAGGGGAAATTGATATAAAAAGCCCATGAAGGATAACCGTTGTACAACTTGAAAGAATTTCCAAACCTCTGGAGCTTGTGATCTCGACAAACAGCGGTTTTCCAGAGACACATTTAAAGGGTTGGTTTTTAGCTGACATTTGACTTCAAAGTTTAGAGGTACATGTAAGCTTGGCATCTAAAAGTGAATTGTACAACATAAACCATGCGGACTGTAAGGGTTTAAATGAACAGGCAGTGGATTGCATGCATACTGTGAATTAAGTTGTGCGTTTTACATAGTTCTAAGCTCTGTTTAGTAGGTATAGCACCTCATCTACACAACCTGTAGATTTCAATTTTTTACTTTTTTTTTTTTCCATATCTACAATCCATTTTAAACAGGAAGCAAGTATGGTCATGCACACATTCTCAAGACAGTTTCATTTTTAACTCTCATTGCTGTCATTAGCTTTCCCAATCCATTTCAAAAAACAAGCTCAATCCTTACTACGAATCATTCGACTTTCACTTTAGTTTCATCCAGAAATATATTACTGCATCAGAAAAAAAAAATATATATATATATTTATGGGAAGCTTTAGGCACGTTTTCACACCATGTGCTTTTTATGTTAATAGATGAGGGCCTCCACCTCAGCTGACTGTCATGTGTTTCAGCAATTCTAAAACCATACAGATTTTTGTTTTGCCCCATTTTCATACATGAAGGATGGTTATGAACATGGTTGAAATCAAATGACACACAAATAAACCAAAACATTTGCTGATTTTTGGGTAGAAACAAACAACTACCGATCAAAAATCAAGTCGAAAAAATTTATTGTTTCTGCTGAGGACATTACCATAACTCCAGGATATGAATAATGTAGTGTTTATATTTCTTGGTATACTTAATGACTTCTTTCACAACTAAAAAATATTATTTAAGAATACATCAGGCATGTAAATGTTTTCTTAACGTAAATTTGTTACTAAACAAGCTTTGAATGAATGATTTATGATTTTCTGTATTTGGAACTAGAAACCAGAACTTTGCAGATAAACTTTTAATGAAAAGCGAAATCTTTGGTAACCTTTATTAATATTTTAAATATTCAATTTCCTAAATATAAAGTCCTTCCTTGAGCAGTTTATGAGACAGAATTGTCATATTTGTTGTATAGTAAATATTCATTATTTAGATATTTAATTGGTTAATATATTTGTTTTCTTATACCATTAATTATGTTACATAACTTATGTTTTTGTTTTTGTGTTTTTTGTTTTTTTTTATTATCTTGGGTTCCGAAAGGTAAACCATCCTATTTGGAAAGACAGTTTATTGTCTTCTTGAATTGCTCACAAAGGTTGTTGAGTAGATTGTTAAAGAACTAATCCTAGAGAGGAAGTTTGATTGTGACAGAGATTTAATTACAAACATACATTAACATACCAACCTTAGCTATGTAATTAAAAAATAAAATAAAATCTTATAAATATAAATAAATATATTTAAAACACAGCATTTTCAGCCAGCATTTGGGCATAATTTTCAAAATCATATAAAGGTCTGTTTTACCAAACACTAAAAACTCTATCCTGTAGAAAAATCGTGGAGTTTGTAGCAGGTGCTGCAGCAAAGTTCATCCACTTAACATTACACAATGCTAGTGAGAAACTGGCATGAAACACAGACAGACTCGCAGCTGTTCTTGCGCTCTGCACGGCTCCATTTCATCTTTAAATAATTATTTATTCAATCACACAGTTAACCTGCGAGGTTTCATTTGCAAAACTGGATCAAGAGCTTTTGTATTTGAAGAGTCCAGCGAATCAAACAGCTGTTGTATTCCGCACTGATCCTATGAGTCTCAAACATTGTACAGTCAGCACCTTCTAAGAAAGAACTATGCAGCCATTACAAATAATGTATTTCTACTGGGATGAACTGAATTTACTTTGTGCAGATAAATAGGTAACCCTTATGTTTTTGCAGTGATACCTTCTTTTTCCATACTTTATGATAATTTGACCATTTTGGGCTTAAAGTTGAATGTACTACTTTATTACATCTAAAGGTCGCAAAGGTTTCCACACCATAAATGTTGCCTGTGTTGGACTGGTGATCTGTAAAATTGTACCTTGCATGACCGCTTGAGTTAGGCACAACCCCCGCAGGTCCTTGCATGTCAGATGTTATAAGGCCAAAACAAAAATAACTTAGTTGTGACTTAATTTTTCCAAAATCACTTGTTTGTGGTGCTTTAACAACCAGCTGTGGCAACAAGTAAAACCTCCAAAATGTTTTCTCATCCTAAAACTGTAAAATAAGCTTTACAACCCAATGAGAACTCAGTTTCAAGCACACAACCTGAGCATAGCATAATTGCAGGCATTAGACTGACCTGGTCACTTTTTACTTTCCACCTGTTTAATCTGGCAATGTCATTTCTTTGCAACAGCAGAGTAAACAGCTGTGCAAAGCAAAATTTGTTTTCATTTTACTACTTTTCCCCTGGAACACAAAATATTGAAGAACATATCAAGTTTTGAAAGAAAATACACCACAAACTAAAGGTTTTTCTTCCATTATTTATACAGATCAACATGTTTTTTTTACTTTCTTTGAGCAAAGACTGAATGCACTTCATGTGAATATGGGTATATTGGTATTAATGGTTACAGCCCTTAGATTATCCCCTAGTCAGACTACCAATTGAGAAACACACACACACACACACACACACACACACACACACACACACACACACACACACACACACACACACACACAC
>JAVLVB010000702.1:665889-705847 GCA_032876305.1 Orestias chungarensis | reverse complement strand
ATATATATATATATATATATATATATATATATATATATATATATATATATATATATATATATATATATATATATATATATATATATATATATATATATATATATATATATATATATATATATATATATATATATATATATATATACTGATGATAATTAAAATTTAAGATTTAAAATTGTACATGCAGCGAAACATTGTTAATCAAAAACCTCTGATCATGGAATCACAAAGGCAAACCTTGGACCTTTTTTCCAGTTAATGAACACACCAGGCCTACGCCATACAATAAAGCTCCTTGGTGTGGAGATTCTTACTAAGGTAACAAGACTCAATGTTAACCATAAACACAACTGTGTTTCTTTCCAAACGCTAACTAAGGTCTGCTACTTTTAAAAAAAGCAGGTAGGCAAACAATATAGCAGTTGATATGTCCTTATATGTTAGAGCTTCTGTCTGTTCTTTAACTTGTTTATGAACTTGCTAATTTAGGTATCCATATCATGTAGGGATTAAAGATTTAGATTGCGGTTTAGTGTAAAGTTCTTCATCTGCAAAACTCTCAAATGTCAGTTCAGTAACTAATCCTTTTAGGCTGTGTTGCAAACTAGTAAAAATCTATTTTACTCTCTTACTATTTAAAGTGTATATTTTTAAAGCATAATTTTCAATTACTTATGGCATGGAGGACTAAAAAAAAATTTAAACACTGTTAAAATTGGATCCTAAAGAGATATTACAATAAGCTCTGAGCTTTACAAAGATCAAAGTTCCTTTACAAATGACTTAGAGTATCAACAGTAAGAACAAAAGGTAACTGGAACCACAATTTGGAGTATTCACTTTTTAGATAAGTTCATTGTGGCATGACTTAAAGAGTAAAAAAAACAACAACAACAAAAAAAAACATGACAAGGAGTTAAAAATAAGAACGCAGGAGGTTTTCTCCTTTGAGTGAGAGAAGTGACGTATATTTCTGTTGTAAGTCTGAACAGCTCACTGAACCTTAAGGCCTCAAAAAAGGTGGCAGGTCTGGGTTCTTACTTAGGTTTTGAATTGGCAGACACCCAAATATAGACTAGCAGCAACATTATTATTTGTGATCAAGACTCACAGGTCTAAGAACCAGTTGATGGAAGGGCTTTAGTGTTGTGTGTTTTTCCTGTCACAAAATAAACTATGCTGGTAAAAAAAAAAATATATTTTGTATATACCATCTAAGTTTTTATCTAAGGTTTTCTATAGGGTTCACTTTTTGAGGATGTATATATGGTCTTTACATCTGTGCTTTAGGATTAATAATTTGATCTTGTTGTAGATAATATTGGAATGTAAAGTTGTAGAGAAAGCTCCTAATATTTTACAGGATTGTCCTTACAGCTAAATTGTACAGAAGCTGGAGAAAGCTTTACAGTATTATGAAAAATGTTTAGCTTTTTATTACGAGTCATGACAAGTCTGGATATAATAGAGTACAATTTACACAGCTTGGCACAGAATATACTCAAAGTTGAAGGGATACTAAAAAAGACAAGTTATGTACCAATAGTGTTTTATGAAATTTGAGCTCCCAGATTTGATCTTCCTCGTGTGCAGGTTTGCCCAGTATGACTTTTTATTGATTAAAATCTAACTTTAGTTGATGTCTAAACGTGCAATATATTAAATTAAATGATTGCCTTGCAAAAATATTTACACTCAATGAGGTTGAAAATTTAAGAAAACATGTGAGGAGCATTTGTGTTCAGCTGTGGTTAATCTGATACCTTTAAATGAAATTCAGTAAAACAGAATAAGAAGTGAACTAATTAGACAGAAGTTGTGTGTTATTTAACCTTAGTATAAATCCAGCAGTTCTGAGAAGGCATCATGAACACAGAAGTAACAGTGGGAAGGCTAGCGAGAAAGTTATGAAAAGGTTTAAAACCTGTCACTGTTCAATTAAAGATGGACGGAGTAAGGCCAAACCTGCCGAAAAAAATATAGATTTTGGCATCCACATAAATCAACAGGCTGGATAAGTGCATTAAACTGAGAAATAAAAAAATTTTAAAATTAAAAATCAGGATAGTAGCCAAGAGGCTAGTAGGAAGCTGCAACTTGAGTGTTATGTCTGTTAAAAGGATAATCATTAGGTAGAAAATGGCCATTTTTTGAAAAGTGAAAAGACATTCTTAAAAAAAAAATCAAGAAACATCCAATTTAAAGTTGAGCATATGTAATGTAAAAGAACCCATTGAAAATGCAAATAGAGTATTCTGATTACAGGAGGCCAAAATTGAACTTTTTGAAAAATAGTAGTGACAACATTAAACTGTGGAGGTCATTTGTTGTTGGTCAGCTGGTCAGTGTTATTGTAAAGACGGCAGGAGCTAAATGCAGGAGTATCCTAAACTTAAGAGAGGTTGCAAAATATTTAAGACTGTAGCAAAGGTTAACATTTCCAAGGGACAACAAGCATAAACACATTGCCTACAGTACAATAGAGCAGTTTGGATCAACCATATTTAGAAGTTAGACGACCCAATCATAGGTCCAAGCTTGAACTTAATTGAGAATCTGTCGCTAAATTTTAAACATATAGTTCCCAAACGCTTCCCCATTCAGTCTGTCTTAGCTTCTTGTCCGTCTCCAGATGTATTCAGCTGTTAGAGACAAAACCAAGATGGCTTGAAGCTTCAGTTGCAGCAAAATCCAACTTTAAAAAAAGTGTTGAACCAGTGAGGTTGAGTTTATATTCAAAACTTTTTTTTAGAATTTCATGTAATAAAAAATAAAATAAATCATTGTATAATTTTCCACCGTTATGTTTGCTATGTGATAAAATCTAAAAAGGTACTTTTGATGGTTAAGTCAATACAAAAAAAAGAAAGAATAAAAAACACATATTACTAGAAATATGTACAGTATATGTATGTTATTTCATTACATAAATTTGGAGAAAAAAGTATAGAAGTGAGGGCTTTGACACATTAATTGTGGCCTTTGTTCAAACATTGTATTTCCGTCTACTTCTAATCCCCCCCAAAAGGGAGTGCTTACGCATCTAAACTAAAATATCTAAAATGGGCTCTCTCTCGTTCCTCATCCCTTTTTCTAGGATTGCTGCTTATCAATGTTTATTATTAGGCCAAAACAATTTCCTGCCTATTTTTTTTTTCCAGAGCAGATTGTGGAGCCACACATGGGAGGCTGTGGTGATAAAGAGAGAGGCAGATTTTTAAAATGTCCCTGCGTCTAGTGTACACAATGCACGAGCGCTCGCATTTGTAAGAGGTTTTAATCGATCTAGCTGATCTACTTAGCAGCTGATTGGCACATAAAAAACCAAAATAAATAAATAAAAAAAGCGAGCCTGTGAAGAAGCACTCAACACTTATCCAATCAGGTAGGACAAAACAGAAGTCTCCTCCCGAGTGTCCTTCCCAATCTCAGAGGCCCACGAAAGGCTCCAGTTACATCATGCCGTAATCTAGAAGGTGAATGTTCTGAGACAGTCATGCCAAAAAAAAAAAAGGACAAAACACATACACACGAAATTTGCACGTACACAGTGTGTGGTAATTAAGATCAGTTACCATAGAAATAGGAGAATTGAAGTAGCCGTTAAAGTGGATTGATTGTGTGAGTGTGTATTTGTAATCCAATAATCTATGACTGGGGGTATTTTTCCCGGCTAGAGGCCATTGGAGGAGAGGTGTAGCTCAGATAAAATAACAATCCATAACTTAGAATTACACAGATTTCTTCTCGGTCACACATACTTGTTTCAGAGGTTCTAACATATGTTTAAGCCTAACAAAGGCGACCTAAGTAGATACAGAATGCATCTTCAAATAACTATTTTCTTTATTAATTAAATTTTATTTCCAAACTCCAACCTAACCCTTTGTGAGAAGTAATCGGTCCCTAAACCTAATCAGTAGTTGAACAAATAACAGTAGCGAATCAGTAAGGAACTAATGGCTAAGCATCTACTTCATGATTTTTAGGTAGACCGTAAAATTGCTTTTGTTAATCACCTAAAGTAGGTTTTATGTCCTAAAGTAAAAAAGCATCTCCTAGCATGACGCTACCATGATGTTGTTTGTCTGTAGGTATGATGTTGGTTTTTTCTTAAACATAGTGCCAGTTTTAGACGGTTCAGTTCAGTCCAAGGAATATTTTCCCAACACATCTTGTGATTCATCCAGATGTGTGATGGATCCTTGTGCTCTTTGTGGTCAGCAGTGGTTTTTGTCTTGACACTGTTCCATCGATGCCATTTTTGCCTTTATCATTTTTGAAATAAACACTCATTCTGGTCAGGATGTAATTGTAGGCTCCTGATTTCCAAACTGAGTCGTCTGCTTATGGAGAATTTGAGTTAGTCAAACCACTCCTTGTATTGATTCTGTATGTCTGGCAGTTAACCAGCATGAGTGTAACCAGCTAATTTCTGATTTATCAAGATGACTTTTTCAAACAGAGGTTGGTTTGGATAAATATTTTTTAACTTTAAATACATCAAATTATTAGTTGAAAACGGCAACTTCCATTTGTTAACATGTGTCTTATCTCATTCAAAAGACTGAGGAGTATTGTCAATTGTGATGGGACAAAGTAAATCACTATAATCTTAAAGAACTAGAACTGAACTTTTATTTATCTAAAGTAGATTAAAGACCTTTTTAAAGATAAATATTCATATATTTCATTTTTCGTTTGGTTCTTGATTTGCCAGGACACTCTATTGTCCAGAAAGCAATCATCATCAAGCATTTGCTAAATGCCTTCTGGCAAAAAGTCACACCACATTTAAGCTGAAGTATTTATACAGTTATGTACATGTAATAGAGAATATCATTTTGATGATCAGAGCTGTTTTACAGATGCTAAAATATACCCACAAATACGAAATATTTCCCTTTTTATTTGCAGAGCATGTAGCAGAGACCAAACAACAAAACCTGACAGTTTTACAAGGCTTATAGATATTATACAGTAAGTTCTCAAATTTTTGCCTTCAGTATTAGACATAGAAACATCATATAGAAATTTTGGGTTTCATTCATTAAAAAAGCAGAACGATGTCTCATACCTCTGGAATTCCTGGCTGATCGAGCCAGTCGGCGTAAATAGCACTGAGGGTGAGGCCCTTTCTAGAACACAATGACACAAGTGTTAGCTATATTCCTATTATTACAGTGATGATTGATATTGCTAAATAAACCCCTCTTAAAAAACACATCTCTGGGAAAATACTCCAAGGTTCCTGGCAAGCTTCAGTTTGGGCAACACCTTAAACAGAAAAAAAAAACAAAAAACGACACACCCATCTTCCTATGTAAACCAGCATGTACAGACAATGAATTGGATTTAGTCGCGTGCATGTCAAACCCAAAAACATTCATACTGAAAAGCGTCACCATGTCTGTGAGTCAAAGCATATGTTTTGTGCATGAAAACTGTCTTGGACAGAAATACCACAGCGACATGGAAAGACAAATGTGTGTACAAACAAACATTCCAAAGGCAGTCAGCAGTAAGTATGCAAACTGTAAAGCATAAGCAGAGGGGAAGAGTGACCATACGGCATACCCTTCAGCACACTATCAATCTTCCTGGCTGTGTGAAGAAAAAATAAAAACCTTCCGCTCTGTTGCACTGAAGCTTTTACTGTGTATCACAAGATTCAGTCCCTGAAAGAGGCCTTTTTTATTTTCATTTTTATAAAAAGTTCTCATTTCCATTTTGGGATCTTTACTTTTACAGCTACGCTCCCCTGAGTGAGACTCAATTACTGACTTAATACATTTGCCAAAAGCATTCCAATAGGACCTCTTTCAGCATAGTTTTTTAATGTTCACTCTGAATTGAAGTGCTAGACATTAAATAGTGCTTTAACATTAATCTAATGAGACATGTCAGAAAAAATAATAATAATTTCCCTTTTTTTTCTTTATTGAATTTCCAGTTTAGTTACTGGAGTAGGCGATGGCCCACATTCAAGTTTACACTTCAGGATGGTGCATTAAATTTTTTACTGTACTTCCAGTATTTCATTCACAGTGTAATGACAGGGACAAGAGGTCAACATAAAACATAAAAATAAATTAAGCACTCATGCACTTAATACGCATTGGGCTTTGCTCAGTAACATAGACTGACATTTTATTTTGTGAACATTACAGACAAACAATAGTCATTTTTCCATCACTAACAGGGTACATTTTTTTAACACTCATGAAAGTAAATCATGACTGTAAGATACAAATAAGTTAATTGTCTGATTTTCATAGATTTTCAATGCCAAACATTAGTTTTTAAAACATATTTCAGACACATTTTTGTAGCATTAACTATTTTGGACAGCTACTGCAAATAACTGTAGTTCCGCCAAATCCTTAGGATTAAACACAGACTAATTGTGTGTAGAAAGACGAGACGTTCAGCTGCTTCTAATCACTGGTCCGACAGATGTTTTTACACAACTCCTAAACATTCAACTGTGCCTCAAGTATTTCGAGAAATGGGAGCACTGTGAAATTCCCAAGCAAATCAGTGTAGAATGACTACCTAATGCTATGAGAGCAGGTAGTAGGCTTGAAATAAAAACTGATTTTCCATGGATAGGGCGTCAGTCTGTTAGGTCTTCCAGCCACTGTCTCTCATATAAAATTTCCCGTGACTTAATCCTCCTTACCGTGGAAGCCAAAAGATACGTCCTCCCCTTATGAATTCACAATCCAGCTGGAGGATTTGTGCTCATTACTACCTTCTTGGTCTTCTAGTCACTGTGCTAATTATCAATGCCTGAGTTTGGTAATGTTGAATGTAACATTATGACTCTTCAACAATCTTCCTGAAAGCTGCTTTGTGTTTTGTTTTATTGTTTTTTTTACAAATTAAACAACTTTGGGCATAAAAATGAATATAAGTACTATGGGCAATTAGTCTGAGCAGTAAGTCTGAGCAAAAAGAGTATGAAAAGTTGTAAATAAAATTAAAAAAATCATGGTATATGATTTTTTTTTAATCATCATTACAGAATCCACATTCCGAGAAGAGGAGAGCAAAAAGCATAAAATGTCCCAATCTGTACAAAAAATAAAGGCTTTATTGAAAAAAACTAAATCAGGGTTTTTGTTTGAGGACCTGGCTCATAATAGGGCTACTGAGACATAAGCTTTCTGTCTCACAGGAGCATTTGAGTCACAAATTCACCCACACTTCATATACCTCATGGCCAACTTTACTGCAGTTTACTGGTTGTTTCTTGGTAATTAATATGCAGAATGGGGATGTCTGGAAAAATGTGTGATTTAATTAAACACTGCAAACACTGTAGTTGTTTAATTATTAGTTTTTTTATTATTTATATAATCCTATGTTAAGTATTTCTTAACAATGTTATCCGGTAATGTGTGAACATCCAAAAGGCTACTATGACCTTCCACAAATGGTACTTTGATCCTAAATCCTTGTCTTGTCTGTTTGGGTTGTTTACTGACAGAGGGATCTCATCCAAATATTGACTGTGCCCAACTCTCTCTGTCTAATTCAATCAATTATTGGCTGGTCCAGCAGCACGCTCCACCTGACAGAAAAGGCAACAAGACAATATTTATGCCAGACAAAGGGTGAGGAAGAGGAGGGTTTCAAACAGAAAGTTTGAAGGTTGGGGGGATAATGTGTAATACAGACAGAAAAACAGGGAGATGCAGGAAGAGGTTAATGAAGCAATCAGAGGAGATGGAGAATTGAATGATTAAGCAGAGAGGGAGAGACAAAATGGGAGAGGAGGAGAGCAGGAGGAGCAGTTATCCTTTTACAGTTCAATTAATATGAGAGTGGATGAGACGGTTCAGTTAAAGCATGTTGGAGCTTTAGCAGACAGACTGTTTCCACACCAGGACCTCCGACAGATGCAACAGAAGCTCTGTTTCACATAAGCTATTGTAATAAAATTTTGAAACTACTTTAGGAGCAACAAAAAAGGAAAAAATATTAAAGATTTCTTCTATTTAGCTGAAATGGGGAACCCCTACTTTAATGCAACGGAACATAATTCCTAGTTTTAGAAAATTCACAAACTGTATTTGTGGCTGATTAACTTACCTCTCCACATGGAGGAAGGTAATCAGGAACATTTGCAGGAAATCCTATTTGAAAACAAAAAGAAAAGAAGAAATGGGAGGCACAAATTGAGATGTGGGAGAAAGAGTGTACGAGACGGGAGGGCATTCCTGATGTTAAATTGAGTGTGCAAGGTCAGACCATGTTTATGTTACATCCATTATTAAGTGAGAAGATTCAATCTGCCACTGCAGATGCAAAAGCTATGTGGAATGAATCACATGCATACATGCATACAGACTCCCAGGTGTTTTTGTTCAACTGCTTGCTCTCAGCAGCATAAATGTCTGTATTTGAGCTTGTACGCTAAGCTGAGTTTAGAACTTTACCAACAAATTTTCAGCCCAAATCTTCCAAACCAAATAAGTCTTCAATCAGTTGCATTAATTCTTATTATTAAATCAATATTATTATAAATCATATTTTTCAAGCCAATTAAAAAAGTGTTTTATTTGCATCGATAAGAGCTGTTCAACTGGGTTTGAAGATGATATATTATAAATGTTGCAGCTGACACTAATGTTGACTTTGATGACATTATAATTCAAAAGAAAAACTAACCATGGCTGAAGTTGTAATAGGCTTAAGTTTTTCCCAAAGCAAATGCCTCTTGTTTATTACTTCCTCCCAGTCACCAAACACACGTATAAACCAAAAACATATGTTTTAAAGTTCCATTTGGAAAAACCAGATACTATTTCCTTGCTAAATTGGATAAAATTCCCTGTGTGGTGTGACATTTATACACAAACAGAAACTGGAAATTTAAAACTCATGCAAGTTAGTTGCATATGCCTATTCGGACTTTAATATTAACAAAATCACCACTTGTTGGCATTTATACTATATTGTTTTTGACCTAAATCCAATAGAGCCTGTATATACGGATGTATTTTTGTCTTTTTTTTACCAAAAGCCCTATAAACGGAGATGAGGCTTAAATCCTGCATAGAAAGACAATCACAGTTTTGAAAAAACATCCACAACAGTATGGATAGGTTTCCTTACAGATATATTCCTCCTAAATAGGTCAGACTCACCTGAGACAAAACAAGTTGTCCATGGTACTTTTTAACAAACAATCTGAAGAAGCCAATCAACTGGAGGTCGCCAACTTCACTAGCTAACAACCTGAGAAGGAAGTAGCCCTACACAAGGGACAAAACACTATTTATCAACAAACACAAAAAACTCCAACTCAAAAAAACCCAACTCAAAGCAAATAGAAGCTTTTTTTAGCTGGACAATTGAAAGGATATTCTAAAATCAATCTTTACAATGGGAACACTGCAGTTTCAGTTCGTTGTTTGTGTTTTTCCCCCCCAGCATAACCCTGATTCTATTTTCTTATTTCCTTCCTGCCTTTAACCTATTAGTCTCTTACCTTGAGATAGTGGACTTGCATAAAGGTTTTGTCAGGGTTAAGAGCATGCTTAACCGTGGAGGAACCGGACTCACTGACCTGACCGGTCCTGTCCATGTTCGGTCTAGAGGAAAATACACACAGAATAAAAACAATATTTTTAAAAAGTTTTAAAAACACAATTTTTATGTTACACAGTAATAGCAATAGCCATTATACACATAGTTGAACATAACAAAACAGACATAGCTAACTATTTCCAGTTAATTATAATAACTACAAAAGCACTAGTACCAAATACACACATGACAAAAAATGTCCTAATCCTTTTCAATGTTATTTTTTTTAGAACACATGCACAATATTATGCTTTTATTGATTTTAATTTAGTGTGGTAGTAACCACTTGAATTTTTTCAACCTGAAGGGCAACAGATACATCCTCTGACAAGGGGCATATAAGTTATTCTGTCTACTTATTGTCTTTAGCAGAACACTGACAGTGAAAAAAGCTCACCTGTCCATGTATTTCTGGACTTTGATTTGTGCATTGGTACACAATCAATTTGGGACAAGAAGAAGTTGTTCCCAAACTGTTCAAGCAAAGGCAGAAGCATAACATTATCCATGTCCTGATTTGAAACAGCATTTTGTTTAGTTCTAATGGAACTTCAAAGTATTTGATACAATGTAGTGAATGTGATCTTCTCTTAACTGCCCCAGTGTTATTTACTGGGTTCATTTCAGGTAAGGAAGACAGGCCATATCATATGGTATTTCAGTTTTATCACCTTTACTGGCTAGCAATGCATTTAGATACTTGGATCAGAATCAGAATTCTTTATTTGTTGTTATTCCCACGGAAACAACTAAATATTTTAACAGCTTTATTACCAAAACAAAACAGTGCAAAGAATAGTGTAAAAAGAAAATACATAGATAGAGCTTAAAAGACCATTGTCTATTTAATAGATGGAGACGTCTTTCCATATCACTGGTTGAAGAAGTCTTTTAAAACTGGCAGTAGGTTAGGGAGCTGGTTTTGAGCCTACCCTCAACCTAAAAAAGGTCCAACCAGGTCATCTTTAATAATAATAGCCCATACTAATACCTCACCTCCACCTTGCTGGCATCTGAATTGATGTGGACCTTTGTGCTAGTTACAGATTCTGCAATGGAGCCATCCACAGAGGTACTGGCCCACTCTAGACACCTCCGGATATGTCTCTTTTCTTGCCATGGGAATGTCTCTTAATACTGAATATCCTCCACTGATAGATATGGCAAGTAGTTTGCAGTTAACGACAGAACTGAAAGACAATGAGCTCCTGATAGCTTCCCGCTTGGTTCATCTCAAATGCCAGTTAGTTTGTGTTTTTTTTATCAATACATTTCCAGCAACCCTGTTGACAATTTGCAACAAACAAATTAAAAAGACTATTTCTGACAGACTTTTGGCATTTTGGAGTTCGTTAAATCTAAATCTAACCTATTTTGTCTAAAGAAAAGAAGCTGCCTTTTATTTATGTACAAGTGATATATATTTTGTTGACCTTCTTTGGGCACATCCCGTCATTACATAGATGCACATACCCTTCTATTCTTAAATACATTATGCATTCACGTTCATCCAGCTTAGAGTTAGAATAGCCTAAAAATGATGATATGGTCAAAATGGTCACCAGTCCAATCATTTTACAAACAGTGTGGCTTTCTTTTACATGTCAGATGTTATAGAAATTGTTTGTACTTATGGATTTAACACCTATGGTCACCACTAGAAATCTCTAAACAGTAGGAAGAATTCAGGAAACAAATAAACGAGCAAGAACAAAAAAATAGAAAAGAAAATTGGAATCAAATACATATACTGTAGGCTAGAACATATATTGCACACACGAGCAAGTCAGGCAATCTCTCACATCTGAACGCAGAGATTACCAAGTTGCCATGTGTCGCCTCACCCAGGTTGGAACTCAAGCTTCAGATTTATAAAAGAGTACTATAGTCTTTATATGACCTCACAAGGCTGCCAAGGAGTCACAATGCAAACATATCACACTTCCACAAATACAACACCCCTGACTACCAGAACTCTACTTTTAACATTCTATATAACCATAAACACAAATCATGCCTTAAACCTCCATAAATGCACCAACAAACACACATAAAACCAATAAAGAAACAGGCAAACAAAGCCCTGACATGGGACGATGTGCAGTGATAGTTTCAGTTAGCTGCTATTGATCAGGACGAGCAGATTAACTCCGTGTGGCAATAGGAAGGCCTTGAAGGATCAGCCTCACACCGAGTCGATACAGCAGGCGCCTGGTCCAGCGATCAATACACCCTTCATCACTGCCTGGCACTTTTCTTCAGGAGCGCTCCACGACAAGACCAGGCAGACTCATGCACAAACACAGATGAGCAGTGAGATCGACCACACAAATCAAGAGATTCAGATAAACCAGGTATGGCTTCGGCTGTGAAGAATGAGTCAGTGATCAAACTTTTCATCTGTCTCTCCCACACGGTGAGCAGAAAAGTGGGGTACGGGTGGAGATGAAACAAAATATAGCGGCAAGCAGGAGGAGGAAGTGGTGTGGGAGGAATCGAGGACAGGAGAGAGACAAAAATGTTTGGTTTGCCTAAAAGACTGAGAAAGCAGGGAATCAGCTTCCTGGAGTTGCTATATTCGACTGGACACTTACAACAGCTTTCATCATGCATGCAAGGATGTATTTCGGCTCGAGATGGGATTTGGGGTAATTTGTGCCAGCTTTCCTTAAAAGTTATTAAAAATGTCTCAGCCTAAAGTGGACAAAATTATACTAAATTATCAAGCGACCGCTTGATTTTAGAGTCCTTTTTTCTAAATTTTTTTTACAATAAAGGTATATCTTATTAAGCAGACAATGTTAAATTACAGTATGCCAATGTTACAACTTATCCAACTTAGAATCATTGGGAAGACAGAAAACACACTCTGACAACCCCCAAAAGAAAGTTAAGCCTCAGAACTCCAATGTTAAAGAAGCTAGGTGCGTGTTTATTGCAAACTTTAGTAACAGGAAAGAAATGTGGTAGGACAAGCAGCCATGATAACCACACAGGTTTGAAGCAATAGTGAAGCAACGCCAAATCAGGAAACAGAGGGAATTTAAAGGCTTGGACTATACCTGAACTCAGACCTCCAAGAACAACCACACAGAAATAGCCAGAGCCCATGCTTAAATGTTACATTTGTTACATTTATTTATGTAGCTATCCCCTCAGCCAGAGACAAAGACAGGGATGTCCTATCTAGGCTAAGAAAAAGTGAGAACCAGACTGTTGCTTAGTGGTCCAAAGTGCTCTTTAAAGAAAGTTAGTAAGGTCCGGTGTAAAGTTACAGTAAGTCATGATTTTAGGAGCCATGTCCTCTGCTGGTGTTGGTTCATTGTATTTTATTAGTTGGACATCATGACAGCCATCCACCATCTGACAAACCTAATGACAAAATGATGATTCATTTTCAAGAAGGACTTCCCACTTGCCCACTTGTCAAAAGTACCAGTACCTGCTTTAATGCCAATGGCAACATGCAGTTTTGTCAAGCGTTAAATGTGAGAACACAGACCCAACAATGCAGACAAGATGAAGGCTCCTGAGAAAGCACCCCAGCAGATCCACAGGCTGATAGGCATCATACCATGCTGCGTTATTGCAGTATTTTATACTAATGGAGCCCCAACCAACCATTGAGTGCATTTACTGCACAGTTAGTATTTATATTTGCATGCCAAAATTTCTGAGGTAAAAATACTTTTTTAACCACATAACCAACAGAATTACCATGAAAAATCTTACATCTTTTTGTATGCTAAATGTATTTGTGAGCTTCAATTTTCAAGTTAAATCACTGAAATAAAATCTGCTTTTAGATGATTCCTTTCTCTTTGTACAGTTTCCGGCTCTAACTACCCATATAGATCTGTTAGTGATGATAAGATAACATAGCCTAATTTACAGACAACAGGGGATCCTTTATCCATGGGTAAATGTGTGTGTGTCTGTGTTGGATAGAGAAAAAGATGGACTTTAGCTAAGGAGAAATACACATGACAGAATATGCATTTCTACAGAGAACAGGTTTTGCTCTGTGTGCCTGACACAGGAGAAAAATATTGATCTGTCACTGGTGGATAACACAAATTGACCCCATCATATAGAATTTTAAATCCCTCCTTTCTGCGTCACATAGGATTAAACTAAAGCTTCAGGATGAAAAAACAATCGCTCTGCTGAACAACTCACAATCCATCAATGTATGTCTGAATAAAGAGTGGTCATACTGAACTTGTCGCTTGTGTGTGGAAAAAGGGGAAAGGCTGTTTGTCTGTGCATTTGTTGCACCTGGGTTGGGCTGGGTTTGGCGGAGGAGAGAACGAGTGAGAGAGAGGAAATAAGGAGCTATTACTGACAGAACCTAATGTCAAACGCGCACACACTCGCACACAAACACAAAGCCGTTTATAGCTCCACGAGCCATATCCTGACAAATTACACTGGGTTGACTGTGGAAACCGGATAAGGTAGAGCAGTGCTTCCAGCAGCCCAGTAAATCAGCAGGGAGAATGGCGTCTGGCCCGGGCTGCCCTAAATATAACTCATCTGAAATGGTCTGATAAACACTGGCCACTGGGGCCACTGGTGGATCATAGGCTGTCAATTGTGACCTACTGAACTTGAAAAGAAAAACTTGCCATTTAGACTTTGTGTGTTTTTTTGTGTGAGCTTGGAGGATGGTGCTCCTTAATCTTTGTCTACACTGATTGGCTGTATCATTATCATCACCCAAAGCCAACATAACAGTCCTCTTCTGTAAGAACCTTCATCTGTTGTTTTACAGGGATGTTACTGATATAAAACATTTTTCAAAGACTAATTGTGACTCATAACACTTCAGCAGCACCGCCCCTGTTGATTCACTACACAGAGAATAATTTTCCATACACATCCACAAGCACAAGGCAAAACCTATTACTGTTATCCAATGCATCAGACAGAGTCTGCAATGTGTTAGTTATCCTATAAATCTTTAATTAAAACAGCAAAATGTATTCCTAGGATGTTAATGCCTTTCTAATGTCTTTATAATTCTAATGACGAGTTCCTGGAAGGAACGCAATGTAATTTGGTAGCAATTATTGGGATAATGATTACATCCATTGTAAATATTCAGTGATTTGTCTTGAACTATTCACATTTTCTTGTAATGTTGTACATGTTTAAGAAAATATTTAGCTGTTGCATTCTCAACTGAAATTCAGACTGTAAAGTAATTAACAGGACATATAGATATACATAGTTTTTTGTCCATCTTACTAGCACCTCATTGTGTTGTAACGTTTAATGAAATACAAAGAAAGATTACTATTGGTCACTAAAGAAGGTTTTACAAAACTGTCAGACACAATTGTCTTAAGCGTTGGGCTTTACTCACACATGAACTTTGATGACTTTCAATTTTTATTCTATAGTTTCAGTGCTTTACTGTTACAAGAGCTTTAACCCCTTAGGTAAGGTTGTCAACAAGGTTTTGTATGCCTTTGTGAAAATCTGATGATTCTTCCAGGGACGCATCTGTGAGGTCAGACACTGGTGTTGGACAGGAATTCTGGTAGCACAATCTCCATGCTAAGTCATCCTAAAGGTGTTCCACTTGGTTTAGGTCAGGACTTATGAAGTTCTTTCACACCAAACACAATTATTCTGGTCTTCTTTGTGGAGCAGTTCTTTGTGCACTGGTGAAACTGAAGAGGGCATCTCCAAAAAGTTTTGACAGTCAGAAGAATAAAAGTTTCCAACAAAATCTTGCTATCATAAAGTGTTTACTTAAGTCCTGAAACACAGGTTACTCTAAACAAAAGGAAAAACTTTCGACAATGCACTCATGAAAGTGCTGTTCTCCTGGCAAATGCAAAACCTAGACCGGTCCATTGTACCGACAAACAAAGAGGTATGATTCGCCACTCCAGAGAACACATCAGCTTTTGCATCTGATAATTTGCATTATTTTTGTTAAGAAAGGTTTGGTGGCAGCTGCACAGACTTAGAAACTTACTCCATAAAGCGCACTAGGTGCTGACTTTGAAATGCCTTATATATTGACTGTGAAAAAAGTTGACCTCTGCTCACTACTAGCCTTCACTGACTCGGCTATGTAATTTTATGTTGTCCAACACATCATGTCTAAGTTCCGGATGTTCCTAATTGTTGCTATAATACCGTTGACCGTGGAATATTTAGCAGCAAGGAAATGTATTGAGTAGTTTTCCTGTATAGGTGGCATCCTGGCAAAGTACTTCCACAATAGAATTGAATGAGCTTCTGTAAGCAACCCATTTAACAAATGCTTGTAGGACATTTCTGAGTAGTCATGCTTCATCAAATTATATTTTTTAAATTACTAAAATCCACAAACAGAGGAGTGTAGAAATAAACATTCACTGAAACTATAAAAAATTGTATGCAAAAAGCTTTGTTTTCATTTCAAACTTGTTTAGAAATTATCAGGTAATGTAATGACTATGAAATGTTTCTATTTGCTTTGTATACTAAACTATATACATTAAACATGTAATAAAGTATTTGTTCAGGTAAGACAATTAATTATTTGGTTTGTTTTGATACACACAACACTTTTGCTCTTGTCAAATATGACATCAGGAAATGAGCCTATTCTGTTTCGCCCTTATGGTTGAATTAGGTAACAACGCATTCAGCTTTCAAGGCTTTGTTGGTAGTGACGTACAGAAATGTTTTCTTAGTAATTTGACAAGTAAGAGGAACATAGATAGGTTCCCTATCTATAATAGAAAAATCCCACATTTGGAAATGAAATAAATAATTTGTAGTGAAAGCCAAACAAAGCAGAAAAACGACGCCTGAAAGTGAAAAAGTATTGGGAAACTTCGCAGTGTTAACCCCTTTTAACTGTAACTTACTGATGTTGAGTTTGATTCTATTTTGTTTAGCTGAACCTCAGTGTTTCAATGTGAAAAAACATTAGTTGGACCGCAGACTGTATTAATCCACCAGATCACCAGCGACTCATAAGTGCAATTTAGCTCTGCCAATAAATACTTGGGATATTTAGAGAGCTGTGTACAGTAGATTAATCAAATACGCTGGTTGTAAAATGTCTGTATTGAATATTTAGCCACTTTGAGGCGCTTTTAAATATTGTCTATTGCAATAAAATTTCCCTTTAAGCTGGTCACGTGAATATTTATTGAAGAAAAAATAAATGAATGAAGTCTTTGCATAGCTGAGGGCATTAGATTTTACAATCTTTACAGCAATATACATGCAGTCTACAAATGAAGCACATCATATACGCAACACACAAATACTTAACAAATTCAGTAGCACTTGAAGTTTTACTAACTAACCCTAATTTCCTTATGTTTGGGCAAACGTAAAAAGGGTTTTCTAGCAACCACACCTGGACAGACAAGCAGCAGCATGACAGTAACTTAAGTAAGATATTCACTTAACCTTGAAGGAAGAGAAAAACCTAATCTAACTTAATCATATGTCTGCCATTTAGAGGAACACCCTTGTAGACAGACAGTGAGTGATGTTAATTGCATATGTAATCCTTTTACTGAAACCTCGTTTAACATTGAGTAATAAATGCGTAGCTCATTTTAGAGATAAACTGCCGATTAAGGTAAAAACGTACATAATAGCCTTAGAAAACGTGTGTTATGGAGAGTTAGTGTCTGAAAAACACTACTGATCACTGAAGTTCTCCAACACTAAGCTTTGGAGATGTTTTTACTTCTTTCACCATCTGGCTCACTGTGATTAGAAGGTAAACTCAAGTTCAGCCTTGCTTGTCACTGAGTTTGCCGTTTTAAACGTTTTACTTGTTCTGCTTGTAGTTACACGCATGTTTAAATGAGAAGTCATTTTCTTGTAGTCATTTAACCACTTACGCAGGTCAAAATGCATCTGCCTTACTGAAATGTTTGAATTCTTTTGGTCTAAGAGTGAGTAGGGAACAATTACTAGTAAAATGTTTCTAAAGTTTGATCCCAAAAAGTTTTCATTAGTTCTATTTAAATTGTTATTTTATCTAACGTGAAATAAATGTAGTAAGTAAAATAAACCAAAAACTAACTAATAATTTGGGAATTCTGGTGGTCTATCCACATGGATCAGATGCCTATCTGTTTTCATGAGAGACAACCTGTTTTCCCCAGAAAGTATGGAGTATAAGCTACTCAACCTTACAATCACTACTTTAGCTTCTGATTTTATCACACACTCTGTCTTTGATTTACCTAAACACTTCAATAAAATAAAATGATTTTCAAAAATGTGCTAAAGCCCTACATGCGGTTTAAGAAGATGATATTTATTTTTAAGGTGATAGAAGTCTAATAATCTATTAAGGCACATTGTGCAACACTTCCCACTGGTTCTTACAACCAATGTTTAAAGCTTGTCACAAATAGAACATTTGGTCCATTTGAAAGATTTTTTTTTTAATGAAAAATCTAAAATGTTCATATGCATATTTCCCAATATTTAAATCTTGGATGAGGTTTCGCATCTATAATCGGCAAATGAAAATTTCCTTTCACCCAGGATAAGACAAACAGGGTGTGGGTCGCACACTGTCAAGATGAAATGAAGAGTTAGTGCGTGCTGTCTATAAGTTTTTCTGAGTCATGATGGTTCACCACACCTCTATATTATTTCAGGCCCCACCTGTTCCCCTGGAATGCATGCAGTTTACACTTGGACAAACACACAAAACATGCAAAAAATATACCACTTTGCATGAGCTTAGTTTTTTTCTTCCTTTATTAAGGTTTAAACATAGGAAATTTTGAATAAAAGTTAAATTACCTAGACTTTATAATAATAAGTTACTTCAACTTGTATCATTACATCTTAAATGTACTGTGGTTAAGTAATAGTGCGAATAAAAGTGAGGAAAAATAAACATGCTTGAGTATTTAAAGTTGTACAGTTCCTTCTTAAAAGAGCAGCAGTGCAAGGATAAATAGCATTACAAACCGGAGAATCTGAAGTTCTTCTTTTGAGTTCTGCAACTCATCTGAAAGTCGCCTCCACCTCAGCAATGCCTTCAGGTCAAAGTACTCTGCTGTCTGTTGTAAAGAAAGCTGCAGAGGAAACAGGGACAACAGAGAACATTTCAGATGCTGAAAAATATCAGACTCCCAAAAAAACAATTAATGACATTTTTTTTAATATATTATAGTTCTATATTTTTTATATATATATATATATTTTTTTTTTTGGCCATGTTTTGTTTATCAGATGGTTCCCAAAGCCGATTTTACCTAATATGTTGGATGACTACATCGTAAAAAGGCACAAAAAAAATGATTTCTAAACTGCAGATTTCGAGCGGCTGATGTTCTACAAGCCTATAGTATCCAAGTAGCCTGATTTATGTTGTGGTTGGTTAAGGAAATTCTATGCTCTTTCATGTTGCTTGGCCAGCACATTTGACTTTCAGCCGTTTCTGCTCCTACGTTCCTTCTTTTACAACCAATAGCCCTGTTAGATAGCTGATATATGGCTTTACTATGGTATGTTTCTGACAACAGTAGTTAAGATGCAACCGCAATTGTAAAACGTGGAGGTCTTTAAACAGTGTGGTATCAGATGTTAAACTCCGTGTCAGTTGTTGTATTACGCTAAAGTCAGACAATCAAAATCACAAAGCTCTGGTCTCAGAAAGTAAAAAAAAAAAAGTTTTTCGTGTGTTTCTGCAGATATGCTTAAATTGCATTTATAAAAGACATACAATCGTGTATGCTGGCACAGTTAATTAGCAATGTTGCTATGTAGCAAGAACTTCCAGTGTTTGATTATTTTCTGTTAGGAAATAGCATATTCTCGCAATGCAAGCTTGTTTTTTGGTCATATTTGCATTTCATTGTTTGTCCACTGACAATGTTTGCATCTGGAAAGAGGCACCAATTGGTTAATTTGTTGATGAATAGATATTAATAAATCTAAAAATGAGAATGGTATCAACAATTTGCTCAATAAGGATGAGCACTGCTTATTCTCCATATTTTTGAGGTGTTAAGAGAGATATGAAGACTGAACAAAGATCTCTATTGCTTCATGTGAACAAAAAGCTTACATTGATGAAAGCATCTGCTTTTCCCAAACATAAACAGCAACAAAAACATTCAAGTCACCCATGTCATAGCAGTTGGCTTCCTCACCCATCATGACGTCAGCTTTCTTGTTTACCATTTACTGATAACATCAGGAACATTGTTCATGGTGGAACATAACATAAAATCCAACCCTCCAATTTCTACTGAAAGTAAGCTTAGACAAGAACTTGTTCATTTAATCCAATTTTGCCTAGCCATAACTACAGTGGGGATACTAAGTGCTCATAGCCTCTCTACAGCATGCTACATCAGGGAATCTGATACATCTCTTTATAATAAAAATTTGAACTAAATGTTAAGGGTTGGGGTTTATGCAGCTCATTATGAAAATGCTATTTTTTAAGCTAAACTAAGAAAAATAAATTAGGAGCAAGATGAGCACTAAGGGAAGTGTACTTGTTGTGCTTCGGCCCATATGATGTCCTCCAGGAACGTAGCAAAGCCTTCGCTGATCCATTCCTCTGTCCAGTCCTTGGCTCCAATAACCAGGCCAAACCAGGAGTGAGCAATCTCATGGCAAATCCTGGACCCACTCAGAGACAGACTGTCCAGTCCAGAACCAGGAAATTCCTTGCACAACACACTTTGAGACAGGAAAATTATATGGGGGCTGTAAAAAAAACAAAGGACATGAAATCTGAGATTTAAATGTGTTGTGATTTAGGACATTAAGGAAGTAGGGGGAAAGACAAGCCAAGGAAAACTACAAGTTAAAGTAAAATACGACGTAAAGACAGATAAGGACATAATGAAGGTTTTTTCCAAGACAATCAAAGAGTTGCTGAGGTAGTACTCCACACCTAGGATTAGGGTAAATTAAGTCATACATGTCATGCAAGAAAAATCTACGTGTGTGTTCTAACAAGCCCAGACGCTTCAAACTGCCCCTTCTTTACAAAATCCACTAGAACACATTTAGAAACGGCCAGCTTACTCATCAGGCCTTGATGCCAAAGCTAACTGCTTTGTACAAGCTGATTTTGCCAAAGTATCATGGGCAGCTTTAGTGTTGATAGTTTGACACTACAAAATGCGTGTGTAGTGTTTTACAATTTGTACAATTTTAAAAGGCCCTAGATTTAAACTATTTAGCTTAAAAATTGTACTATTTTTGCATTTACACACGGGCTAGTCAACTTAGAGCCATAAAAATCGGTTTATAAAGACAAGACTGAGTCAAACAGTGAAAAATGCATTTTTCAAAAGTTTGAAAATGCATTTCTACATTACAGAAAAAATGTTTTCCCTTGATGTTGCACTGCAACAATATTAATACATGTCAATTTTAGTATACTTTGTTAAATAAATCAATAAATACCATGCATATATATATATATATATATATTGCTGTAGGTTTTTCGTCTGCTTTGTGCATCTGAGACCAAAATCTTCTCATATTGTTTTCGAAAAAAGCTGAAGGTTAAGTCAGACAATAACAGGGTATTTCTTTGTATGTATTCTTCTATTGAGGCCAGATTTGTGATGTCTATACATAAAAGTGGTCATGTCCGCATACTACTATTGCTAGCTTGACTTTGTTTAGACATTGGTTGGATCTTTTGAAAGGATATAGATTGCACTGTGGTAATTTTAAAAAGTAAACTGTAAAAGAGTAAGTAGTACAAAAAAAAGTCTTGCTGTTTGAAAATGATGCATTTTGCGTTATTATACTTGCTGTAGCAATTATAGCAATCACTTGAAACTAAATAAGATTTACACTTAAATTTATTCATTTAGCAGACTCTTTTATCCAAAGCGACTTACAAAAAGAGGGTTTAACATTGAACTACGACGCAATTTACCTGCAATATGCTAGGAGAGGATTTAACATTAATGATGACACTCATTTACAGCATTTAGGTAAACACAGAAGGCCCAAGTACCATACACTGAGTGCTAACTAATATCAGGAGGGGAGTGAACGTAAGGTCGTTCCACCAGCGAGGAACCGCACATGGAAAGAGTTTAGATTCACCTGCACAGGGCTTTGGTCGCGTTAGTTGGCGCCCTTGGAGGAACGGAGCGGGCAGTGACGTAAGGCTTTAAGAGGGTGTTGAGGTACATCGGCGCTGATCCATCAAACACTCTGTATGCCAGCATTAGTGATTTGAATTTGATGCGTGAAGCTAAGGGAAGCCAATAGAGTTCAGTGAAAAGGGGTGTGACATGCGATCGCTTTGGCTAGTTGAAAACCAAGCGAGGTGCAGCATTCTTGATCATCCGAAGTGGTCTCACAGCACAGGTTGGAAGACCTGTAAGGACGGCGTTGCAGTAGTCAAGGCGGGAAATGACCAATGTCTGAACTAGGAGCTGTGTCGCATGTTGAGTCAGATATGGCCTAATCTTCCTGATGTTGAATAGAGAGAAGCGACACAATCCAGCGACAGAGGCAACCTGATCCGCAAAGGTCAGCTGATCATCGATCATGACGCCAAACTTAGTGGGTGCCACAGATAGGGAGTCTAACCTGATGCTGATGTTGTGGTGAATACTTTCCTTGGCTGGGAAGACAAGCTGTTAAGTTTTAGAGAGGTTCAGTTGGAGGTTGTGATCTTTCATCCACGCAGATATGTCAGAAAGACAGGCTGAGATTCGCGTCGGTACCGAGAGGTCGTATGGAGGAAAGGACAGATAGAGCTTGGTGTCATCTGCATAGCAGTGATAGGAGAAGCCATGCGAATGGATGATTGGGCCCAGCGAAGTACTGTACATGGCAAAGAGAAGGGGGCCCAACACTGAGCCTTGGGGCACCCCTGTGGTGAAGTGGTGTCGCGTCGATGTTTGGCCTTGCAATGCCACCTTGAAGGATTGTCCGGTGAGGTAGGATTCAAACCAGGAGTGTGCACTCCCCTCAATGGCCATATCTACCAGCTTGGTAAGTAGGATGCTGTGGTTTAAAGTATCAAATACAGCTGAGAGGTCCAGTAGGATGAGAACTGATGATTGGCCTGTCGCTTTGGCTTCTTTTAAGGATTCCGTTGTTGACAGGAGTGCCGTTTCTGTGGAGTGACCGCTCTTAAAGCCTGATTGGTTAGGATCAAGGAGGTCATGTTGGGAGAGAAATTTCGTCACCTGCTTTGAGACAGCTAGTTATGTTATAGTTTGTGATTGTTACATTTCAAGGATTTTAAAACATTTTAAAGCCTCAGTATGTCCATAAATGTTTCATAAATTCCTCACCCCAAGCTTGTCTTTGTGGCATTTTAAAGTGATTTTACTGCTACATGCCTGCCTGCAGCAAGAACTTTAGGGTAGGTATGAGGATAGGACCACACCTCATTCTTAGGATAGTTTTTGTTAGAGTTCTCTGGAGGGAGAACGTTGTGTTTTTTTCTTAAAAGCAAAGTATTAATCCAATTATGAGGGCCAATTTAAATTTGCTCAATAATACATGTAAGCACTCAAAATTATTTGATTATTTTATTCTAATACACATTATTGTGAAGAATAAGTATGCAATTGGTTCTTAGTTTACATCTTTACAGAGTCACTTCAGCCAAATGACTTATTACCTTAGTTGCCAAAAATTTAAAGTAAGGTTTTAAAATAGATTAAAAACGTGAAGCAATTTCTGCTCTGTGAAGCTGGGAACATGACAGGCAAAAGTGCTGACTGACAGCTCTCAGTGATCCATATCTAAGCCAACATTTAATGCATTCTTCCCCAGCTCATGCTCCACCTGTCTGTCTCATTTTTATAAAACTAAACTTGGCAGATGTTGAGTAATATGGCAGAGATACAGAGAGGCATCAAAAACAAATCCATCACCAAAAGATTTAAGAGTTTTGGGAAGTCAGTTAGGATTAGCTAACCAGTTCTTTAATTTAAGTACTAGCTGGCTCACAAGAATCAGTGAGACAATTTAAAAAGCCATTTAGTAACTACACCAAAACGCAAAAGACGCATTAAAAAAACAGTTAAAGAACAATTAATACAAATATTAAGACTAAGCGCTGGAGCCATTTTTTTACCACATAAAAGTCACTGACTACACTAGATAAAAAAGCCATAAAATTACCAGTAACAAAACATATCAATTGAAATACATACAGTAATCAACAGAATATATGTGCTAAATTAGGAATAAGCCAGGGAAACAGGAAACCTAATTATCAGGAATGATTTGCCAGTGATCAATGAATATTAATTAGTAAAATGTGTAAAAAAAAAAGAAGACAAAAGAAAAACATGTTGAAAATTCCACATTTACATTATTCACCATGTATACCATAACTCCAGACTCATGGGCTTTGTATCTAAAATGTGTTAATAAAACTGTGCCAGTCACAAAAACTTCTTCAAGCTACGTCTTGCTCGAAGGTCTATCCTTTTTTCTTTTTCTTACATAACAAGCCCTGAGGACCCGAAGGGGTAAGGGGCCACCTGTTCATGAGAAGGAGACTTATTCTTCAACAAAAGAGCAGGGAAGAGGGGTCACAAAGGTGCAAATGAATGGCCTCCTCTCTGGGCCTCTATAAAACAGTAGCCAGTTTGAAGATGTTTTAATTCTCTCCTGACCTTCAGTGTCACAAACAACACTGAAGTGACATTTGTGAGAAAACTTATGGCCCAATGCAGTTGCGCACATTTCTTTCCCACTCAACAGGGCACTGTACACAACTCAAGCAAAAATCCTTTTACAAATTTCTTAACTCTCTGAAGACAGCTTAAAAGATTTTTAAGGACTATGGAAAGTGCTCTAGCAAAAAAATATGAGGTAAAACTTAATTGTTGAAAATATTCTTCTGTGTGCCCATGTCAAGTAAGTTAACCTACATAAGAGGCTAAGACTTTTGCTCACAGTCTTCGGTAAGGGACGCTGTAACCGAGGGAAGAAAACTAAAAAGTAAATATATTTGCTATCCTTAAAGCTTTTAAAATTAAACTGAAGGAAGCGCAGACATATAAATAGCTAAGCTATGAGTAGTGGTATTTTCTGGGACATGCTAGGAATGTTAGCGGATTAAGCAAGAGAGAGAGGAAGAGGGATTTTTTTTCTTTTTGGCAAATAACAGGAAGGTTTAGTGGAAAACAGCAAATTTAACTTTTACTAATTTAAACTTTCATTCAGTCTCTGTCAAAAATATAGAAATATGCATAGGCTTTTGCAAATCTCAGAGGTAAGAATCTTGTTTAGGAAACACATGAAGGCTAATTCTTTGTAAGGCAAGCTGTGGTATTCCGAATGTTAATACAAGATGCTAAAGACAGTTTTAAATACCTGTTCTACAACAGTAAGATCCTGTTTTACAGCTACTTCTCTCTTGGTGGTGATTGATGTTGCCTCAGCAATATATTAAAGGAAAGCTTAATGTTTTTTATATCATAGTTTTTCTTGGTAAATTGGAAATGGGTAAAAACTATGAGGAGAATGGCAAATCTTTACAAAAAAATTGATCAAAACTGGTCAGCATCGATAGATTGCAACATCTCAAATAGTACATCTTTAATTACCTCATCCTTCTACACTTCCAGGTTACCTTCCCAGAAGAAAGGAGCTTAAAAACTCTTTACTGATAAATTATGTTGAGCTATAAAATGACTTGTCATCATCAAGAAAAAAACTGTATATTCAACCAGCATAGACGATATTTTTCCCAGGACATAAACTAATTACAGTGACCAGATAAGTTTATCTTGGAGGAAAAGAAGTCAGGAAAGACACAGGTCAGGATGGGTCTACAGACCCTTTTTTGGAGGGAAAGCAGAATCAGATATCTGAGAATTTCTATCTTTATTTCCCTCAGGACTCTCACATCAGACAAAAGGCAGGCTGGAGCTTTTTGTTGTTTAGAAACATGTCAACATCCCAGAAATAGGGTCTTATGGGCATTATTTCTAAGACAGCACCTCTGATCTAATTCCCTGTTTTTCCTCATTACACAAACAAAGGCTGTCATCGGAGCACAGGATGCTAACATTAGCCTGATAAAGTTCTCTTTTTTCAAACGCGTAATCTTCCCCCTGCACAACTGGATAAGCAGTTCTTTGTTGTCAGTTTCAGCAGCGTGTCTGGGTGCATCTGTGTGTTTGAGGTAGCGAGTGTGAAACACAAAGACAGCTTTTCAGAGCCGGCGCTTGCACATGTTCCTCTGAGGGAGACGGAATCCATCACTACAGTGACAAATCGTGTCATCCCACCACCCTGGTGATGAATAACAACGCCATCTTTCACGTTCACTGGCACACTGACATCGGGGGATATATATATATATATATATATAAATATATTCAGCACCAGAGTAACCGAGGCTCAGGTCTACTATATCAGGCAAGATCCCAGGTGCAAGCTATGCAAAAAGGCCCCAGAAACAATCCAGCATCTCACAGGAGGGTGTCAGATATAACCAGCAAACAAATACATGGACGCCATAACCAAGTGGGTGGTACAGTATACAGAACTATCTTTACAGAATACAAACTCAAGACCCCTAGGACAAAGTGGGAGTCATTGCCCAAGGTGGTGAAGAATGACAGAGTTGCGATCCTGTGGGAATTTTCAAATACAGACAGACAAAATAGTAACAGCCAACAACCAACCAGACTTGTGATCATTAATAAGCAGTAGAAGATGGTCATTGTGATCAGTGTGGCCATCCCAAATGATGGAAATTGAACTTTAACCAAATATTCAATAAAACACAAGTGGGTAAGGTAGGAATTAGGATAAATATACATGCACACTGTCAAGTGTGTTGGACCAGTCTTAGTGCAGACAAAAACAACAGATCTTTTAGCTAGACAACAGCATGTGGTAAAATCTGTGATTCAGCAGCAACAGAATCATCCTTCTCTCTAACCTATCTTACTCTCCCAATTTAAATCCTAGAAAAAACCCCACTACTGAATGATCAACAGAGATGTGAAAGAACAAACAGTGATCCATTTTGCTTTAACCTTTAAAATGTTATGCAAGACCTAGTCTTGTCCTGTTGGCAAAACGAGGATGGACAAAGTATCAGGTGCAATACTTTGCAATACCAATACTTGCAGAGATAACTTGAATAGACCTAATACAACTATCTTTTAAATGTGTGATTTTGCAACTGTAATACAAATTTTTTTTTGTTGCATTTTTACATATCTTTACAGGTGACATAAATCATGCCAGACAGAGCTGTTGTAGCTGTTTTGGGCACATACCTGCAAGAATTCTCAGGACACTAGAAAAGATGAAACAACTTTAGCAAAATAATTATAGACAAAGATAATGAATAATAAATGCAAATATTGTCGAATGGTTTTCTGCAGCCGTAGAGAAGCCAGGAGTGCACTGCGAAGGAGCAGAGGAAAGGTGAGGGAAATTTATGATCCAGGGGAAGGCTTGTTAGACAAGGTAACTTACTGTGAGAAAAGATGGTTACAGCAAAGAAGGACATGTGGTATCTGGATCTGTGTGTTGGTGGATACATGACAACAGCTGAGATGTAAAAATGTCCAAAAGAGAAGCAAGTGGGCAATCCAGAAAAGATGATGGAATGGAGGAAGCTAAGAGCTGCGAGAAACAAAGTAGAGCAACTAGTGGTTTGAACAGAGCTGTGCTTTGGTGGGGGGCAGACAAGTCATACTGGTGCTGAAAAAGAAAAGCTTAGATGGTGCCAGTTTGGGAAGGGGTCCAGACGAGACAGAGAATTGTTGATATGATGTCTTCAAAGAGATTCTAGAAGCAGCACAGGTTTGCAGCAACGAGGAAATTACTTGGACAAATAAATAAAAATAGATTATTGTAGAAGTTGATAATAGAATGAAACAAGGAACTCAGAGTGCTAGGAGGTTATTGCTAGGGCAGTGGTTCTTAACCGGGGTTCTATCGAACCCTAGGGGTTCGGTGAGTCGGTCTCAGGGGTTCCCCGGAGCCTCCGCCACAGAGGTCAAGACACACCCAACTCATTATGTAAATTAATGATGACACACTCCGCTTGGCCATCAATACATGATCACGTTACACTAATTGGCCAATCAGTGCTGCGGGGAATTTAGTGTGCTCAGTAGTCACCGTGTTGTACATTGTGTGGTTTCTTTCTTAATATTTTAATCCATACTAACTATGTCGAGTAAAAAAAGAAAGTGGGCGGACGAATATGTACATGGTTTCACATGTATCACGGAACATGGTGGGAGTCAGCGTCCTATCTGCATGATCTGCAATGCCACGTTGGGCAACTCCAGTCTCGCACCTGCAAAACTGAAGGAATACTTCTTGAAGCCGCATGGAGATGGGGAATACAAAAACACAACACTTGCTGAATTTAAGATGAAAAGAGCCACATTTGATGAAACGGCCACTCTGCCTGCTCTTGGAATTGTACCCATAAACAAACCGATCCTCACCGCATCGTACGAAGTTGCTTACCTGATCGCAAAGCAGGGCAAGCTGCACACCATCGGTGAAACATTCATAAAACCAGCGGTGTTAAAGATGGCGAATTTGATAGTCGGAACAGCAGCCGAAGGTAAATTATCCCAAATTCCTCGTTTAAATGACACCATCAATGACAGAACAGAGTGAATGAGAAAAGACATCTTGGCTCGAGTAGTCGCAGATCTAATTTCAAGTCCAGCAAAATTCAGCCTTCGACTCGACGAGACCACAGACGTTTCTAATCTTAGCCAGCTTGCTGTTTTCGTGCGCTTTGTGAAAGAAAACATGATAAAAGAAGAGTTTTTATTTTTTAAGCCTCTTACAACAACAACTAAGGCAGCTGATGTGAAGAAGCTTGTGGATGACTTCCTCAGAGACAGCAATCTTTCATGGGATTTCTGCAGTTTGTGTGGATGGAGCTCCAGTCATGCTGGGAAGAAAGTCTGGTTTTGGTGCGATAGTAAAAGCCGATGCACCACACATCATTGTTACGCATTATATTCTGCACAGGCATACGTTGGCAACAAAAACCTTGGCTCCAACAATAGCAAAAGTATTAAAAACTGTAGTGGAATGTGTGAACTATGTGCAAAATAGTTCTCTGAGGCAACGCATCTTCAGTGAGCTGCGTAAAGAAATGGGCGCTGAATTCGAGGTACTCCTGTGCCATTCTAATGTTCGGTGGTTATCCCAGGGACAGGTGCTGAATAGTGAAAAGGAACAAACTTTGCTGTGAAAATGACATGAGAGTAGCACTTACCAAGGTGAATCATATTGGATTTATCACTAAAGAAAGGTTCAGTGAATGTGCATATGAAACTGATGGGTTCGGTACCTCAAACAAGGTTAAGAACCACTGTACTGGGGGGTTATCACAAATGCTAACTCTGGTGTCGAAATACTGGTGGCCAGTTTCTGTAAATTAGGTTAATTGATCACAGGTGGGCACGGCACACCTGCTGGAGTTTGTCTCCCAGGAATACCAACAGCTCAAAGCGTTGAACTCCCTCTGGAGGAGGCTTGGGAAAATGCAAAAAGATGGCAAATCTAGAGGAAAGTGCTTAACTTCACGCAACTTAGTGCACAATATTCCTAGCATGTAAGACATCAATTTTAATTTGGGGAGGATTCTTCAAGAATCAAGAATCAGTTTATTTATATAGCGCCAATTTAAAAAAGATGCTATCTCAAGACACTTTACAAGAAAATCAATTAAAATCATAGATACATCACTACAAATCAGTTTCCAATCTAAGATACCCCAGCAGACTGCATCGAGTCATTGAGTTTACAGCAATCCCTCATACTGAGCATGCATGTAGAAACAGTGGAGAGGGAAAACTCCTCTTTAACAGGAAGAAACCTCCAGCACAACCTGGCTCAGTACAAGCAGCTGTCTGCTACGACCGAATGGGGGTTTAAAGAGACAGAAAACTAAAATAGATCCAGAGGATACTGAAAAAAATAGTTTATAACAGTAGTTGTTCAGCGTCACCAGCAGCTAACAGAACACCAGACCAGGTTTAGAGACTATGGAGAGAAGAACACTAAGAGAGATCAAAAGGTTAGCAAGGTTAAAAGAACAACAACTAAAGCAGATTGGACAAAGGAAAAAAGAGGCAGAGAAGAAGTCATATTGTCCTCGAGCAGTCTAAGCCTATAGCAGCATAACTATAGAAATAACTTAATTAACCATGTGTGAGACATGAAGAAGGTAGGGCAAATGAGAACTGTCTGTCTAGACTGAGTTATTCCCCCAAACGGATTAGGGTGTCTTCTCTTACTAACAATTAGCTTTATCAAAAAGGAAGGTTTTAAGCCAAGGTTTGAAACTAGACAGGGTGTCTGCCTCACGGACTAAAGCTGGAAGCTGGTTCCACAGGAGAGAAGTCTGATAACTAAAAGATCTGCCTCCCATTATGCTTCTAGAAATTCTAAGAACCTCCGGTAAACCTGCAGTCTGAGAGTGAGGTGCTCTGTTAGGGACATAAGGAGTAATCAGATCTCTAATGTATGATGGGCTTGATTAGTGAGGGCTTTATATGTCAAAAGAAGAATCTTAAAATCTATTCTAAGTTTGACAGGGAGCCAATGAAGGGAAGCTAAAATGGGGGAGATATGATTTCTTTTTAAGTTTCATCAGAACTCTTGCTGAAGCGTTTTGGACCAACTGAGGACTTTTATTTGCATTTTGTGAAATTCCTTCTAATAAAGAGTTACAATAGTCCAGCCTTGAAGTAACAAAAGCATGAATTAGTTTTTCAGTGTTAGTCCTAAAGACAATATTTCTAATTTTTGCTATATTCCTAAGGTGAAAGAAGGAAATCTTAGAGACATGTTTTATGGGACTTAAAAGACATATCCTGACCAAAAATAACACCAAGGTTATTTACATTGTTACCAGAGGCCAATTTGATGCTATCCAGTTTAAGGGGTTGACTAAGCCGTTTCTTTTTTTAGAGGTTCTGGTCCAAAGATAACAACTTCTGTCGTTTCAGGGATCAAGAGGAGAAAGTTTAAAGTCATCCACATTTTTATGTCATCTAGACATGCCTGTAATCTACCAAACTGACTGGATTCATCAGGATTTAGGGATAAATACAGTTGTGTATCATCAGCATTACAGTGGAAATTAACATCATGCTGTCTAATAATTTTACCAATAGGGAAGATGTATATAGTAAATAGAATTTGGACAAGTACGGAACCCTGTGGTACTCGACAAGTAACCTTGCAATGTGGA
This sequence comes from Orestias chungarensis, assembly GCA_032876305.1. Classification (NCBI taxonomy): domain Eukaryota; kingdom Metazoa; phylum Chordata; class Actinopteri; order Cyprinodontiformes; family Cyprinodontidae; genus Orestias; species Orestias chungarensis. The sequence continues at coordinate 675,045 of JAVLVB010000702.1, read as the reverse complement.
GAAGATATTTCATTTACCCAAAAACGTTGGGACACTAAACAAATTGTGAATAAAAACTGAATGCAATGATGTGGAGGTGCCAACATCTAATATTTTATTCAGAATAGAACACAAATCACAGATAAAAAGTTTAAACTGAGAGAATGTATCATTTTAAGGGAAAATATGTTGTTTAAAACTTTCATGGCGTCAACAAATCCCCAAAAAGTTGGGACAAGGCCGTTTTTTACCAATGTGTGGCATCCCCCCTTCTTCTTACAACACTCAACAGATGTCTGGGGACAGAGGAGACCAGTTTCTCAAGTTTAGAAATAGGAATGATCCCCCATTCATGTCTAATACAGGCCTCTGACTGTTCAATCGTCTTGGGCCTTCTTTGTCGCACCTTCCTCTTTATGATGCGCCAAATGTTCTCTATAGGTGAAAGATCAGGACTGCAGGCTGGCCATTTCAGTACCCGGATCCTTCTCCTACATAGCCATGATGTTGTGATTGCTGCAGAATGTGGTCTGGCATTATTTTGTTGAAAAAATGCAGGGTCTTCCCTGAAATAGATGACCTCTAGATGGGAGCATATGTTGTTCTAGAACCTGAACATAGTTCTCTGCATTAATGGTGCCTTTCCAGACATGCAAGCTGCCCATGCCACAAGCACTAACGCAACCCCATATTAATAGTATTAATTGGTCTTCCAGCTGTTCGTTATACGCTCAATTTCCCTTTTCCAGCCATTTATTGCTACTTGTCTCAACTTTATTGGGATTTGTTCTCACTATGAAATTTTTAATCAACATATTTTTCCTTTAAATTTTTACATTTACTCAGATTAAACTTTGTATCTGTCATCTATGTTCTATTACGAATAAAATATTGACATTTGCCATCTCCACATCATTGCATTCAGTTTTTATTCACAATTTGTTTAGAGTCCCAACTTTTTGGGAATCCGGTTTGTAGATGAACAAACTGGGATCTATCAGACAGATACGATTTAAACCAGCCTAGTGCTGTTCCCTTGATCCGTACAATGCGTTTGAGTCTTTCTATGAGGATATTATGATCGACTGTGTCAAAAGCAACACTAAGATCTAACAGAAGTAAAATAGACACAAGTCCATTGTCTGAGGCCATGAGAATATAATTTGTGACTTTTTCGGACAGCTGTCTCAGCGATATGATGAGCTCTGAAACCTGACTGTAATTCTTCAAATAGGTAATTATTCCTCAAATGCTCTCTCAGTTGATTAACAACAAATTTTTAAAGGATTTTAGATAAAAAAGGAAGATTAGATATGGGTCTTGGCAGTGGCAGTGACAGATGAATAGTAATGAGCTAATGAATCTAATGCAGCAAAACAATGTCATATGATGATGAATAAGAAACGGGGGAAGTGACATATACCGTAAGGCAGTCAGCACAGTTGCAGTTGTTTTGAGAGGCAAGATTCCCTCCTAAAAGTTTCTTAGTGCCGGTTAAAGCAATACAGACCTCCTCCGGCCATGACAGAGGTCATTCAACGAGCTTTAAGTTGACATATAATCACGGAAGTTATGAAAATATTTTATGAAGGTTGGAAAGTTACTTAGGGTTGCTTTAAAGCATCCAAAAAAATCAAAAATCCAGCAGCTCACTGGCAGCAGTCATCAGCATTATTTGATAATCTTATTAATTAACGACACATTATACATTTTGAAATGATGATAAGTGAACAAGAATTTTATGTTAAAACTGTTTTAGTTCAAAATCTAAAGGTGGTGATCTACTAACACCAATTATTTAGGATTTTATCTTTGGGATCTGAACATATTACAAGTTTTTGTTGAAGGCAAAACATATCTTAATGTTTTTATTAAGCATAAGTTTGATAAGAACAGAACACAGACTACAATTTTTATGTATTCAGAAACTCATAATGATGGGTTGAACATGAAGCAACCTGAGACAAAAAAGACCCAATGGCTGTTACTCTGGTAGCATTACTCCATCTTACTAAGTTTTCATCAATAAAATAAAACACTGATAAAAAAAACCTTCCTGTACTTTTAAACATTACAACTTGACAGCTCACATTCACAGCTGCCAACAGCCTTGAGCTTCAGAGGTGTGAGATAGGGCAAATCTTCAATTTAGTAAGAAGCAGATTGCAATAGTGTCTCGCTGCTCCATCACTCCATCCATTATTCATCCCTCAATCCATCCTTCCTGGCTGTAGGCCATTTTTCCCCCAGTGGGACACTTCCATGCATAATGCAGCAGGGGCCATATCATAGTCCTGTAAATGACATCCACAACCCTGCTCAGACCAGTACTGGGACACCAATAAAAAAAAGTCCCATGAGGGAGAAAGACAAGGAAAAAGATGATGAGAGTGGAGTGTGTATACTGGATGTATAAATCACAGCTTAACAACAACGGACATGATTTGAACATCACATGAAAGACTGCAAAGTACCAAAACATCTTAAAAGAAATATGCAATAATGACAAAGAGCATTGTGGTATTTTCCACGCTGACTGAAAAGATTCCCTCTCTACCAAAGAGCAAAATCATGTCATCAGTGTAATTACTGTATAATTGCTGAACCACAATAAAACAAAACAATAAAGAACTAGATCTATTCAAAATCCCACCCCCTATTAGGAAAGCATAATGGAACAGAAAGTATATCTACAAAAGCCCCTCTGCGAGACACCAAAACAATAATCAGCTGAAAGGGAAAATGTTTTTATTTTTTTTACCTTATCTGTTAGGATCTAGAAAGATGATAATTTGCCTAAATGCAGCTCAGATAGCAATACGAAACCACTCAACATTGCAGAGATATTTTATTCTATTAAAAAAAGGTTTGTTTTTAATGTTTTAATGCCCTACTATTACATTTTTATTAATTATTTGGGTAATTGTAATTATTTAATAAATTAGTTAATTTGTTGGGTGCACAATGGTTTCTTTTTAAAAGATTATTACGTTTTGCTGAGTGCCTTTTTATTGTCGGGTCTTAGAACCTCTTGTGAAAAAACAAAAATTAAAAAGATGAATATTTTCTGTTTAAACATTTCTGCAACTGTTGAAATGGCATTAGGCCTGTCACGAAAACAAATTTTGCTGAACGATTAATTGTCTCAGAAATTATTGTGATAAACAATAATATTGTTGAAGACCATTTTAAAATGATATAAAGATAATGACATAATATTGCAACTATGTCCTGTCAAAGATCAATAAACTTAATTTTCAAATTAACACTTAAATCAGAAACTGGTAAATAAAATAAAGAAAACCACCAAAAACATAAATAAATGGACTCTCAGTGTCTGTTAACCAAAAATGCACTTGAATACAAACTAAACATTAAAACAAAATGGAAATAAAAACTACATTCAACCAAAAAACTGATGTATGCCAATCGCAGTCTGTGATATGTATGTTTTCCTGTGGATTTCGTACTGTCTACAACATTTTTCGAAATGACGGCTTTTCAATAAAATAAAGTGCAGCATATCTGTAGCATCTAAGCAAACTACACTGTCTGTGAGCACGCACCACTTTGCGCCGTCTTTTTTGTATGTTTCCTGTCGATTAATTGCTTCACTGATAGTGGACTGTCGGGAACTTGAAGATGTTGACGGCCTACATTTTTTGCCCAGCTGAGAAAACTGAATTGAATGGTGGCTCTTTAGGTGAAAGTACAAGTTGGTTTTTATTGCCGCTCTTTGTTGCTATCGTTTTACCGTGTGTGCGGCGAGAAGCGAAGCGTCGCAGCAAAAAGACACAGGGCAAACAGTATCTGACGGGGAAACGTGACTCGACAGAACACGGCTTGCAAAGAACCATCCGTTCGCCTTGAAAATGCTCCGAAATGCTCCCACACTGGTGCAGTTACATTCAACTTTGTAATCGGTTCTATTTTGAGGTTTGTCCTGATATCAGCTAGTGTTTCTTAAGCATGCTATTTGGGCTAAAACGCTGGAGAAGTACAAAATAGCGCACCGCCCTGATTTATTAGTTAACGCAGAGAAAATGAGAAAGGGAGGGGCAAGTGGAGAGCACCGGAGTTAAGCCTTTTTGTCATTCAGTGTCGAAATAGGAAAAGGTTGGTAAAAACGATGAAGCCAATAAGTGAAAATGATCAAACTCTATTTAATTATCGTACAATTAATTGATTTATTGTGACAGGCTTAAATGGCATAACCCAAAATATGCAAATTGATCCTATTTGCTGATGGCCTTTTTCATCCTAAATATAAAAATATTAATCTGGTTTGTTAATAACAAAAAAGGTCAATGTAGACTTAAGACAGCATTGCTATGATGGACTGATGGAAAACTAATTTCTGAAGTCAGTAGATCTATAAAAGGACATTAATCTTAGGAGATTCTCTTTTTCTATTTTTAAACAAAAATCTGAAATATTGTAAAACTTTGCTTCATTTCTGTTTTCATTGTTTATTGGTTCAACGTTGTTTCACCTCCTGATTTGCAGTTCATTTTCACAATATAACTATCTTTACACTCATTTTATGTTGTTTCCCTTGACATCTAGCAGAGTTGGATTGTAACAACTAATATGCTTCAATCTTTCATAAGCTAATATTGTGAATTCATCCACATCTGCTTGGAAAAAGAGGATACTAAGCAATGCTAAAGGGTTAAGGTTGGAGTCTACATCCCATAATTTCTATGCAAATATCTCAGGTACACAATTTATTTATTTTTTCTTGCTTTCGTTCTTTCTAGAATGACAGCGCGACGGAGTAAGTAGCTACATTTTGCACATTTTAGGATACATTTTTTTCATTACTTACCCTTATGAGATAAATTATCAGTAAATGGTTTACTGTATTTTTTATCATAACTGATGCTCAGAATCTCATAACTACATCTTGATTGACTAATAATGAAAAAGTTAAACAATGTCCAGAAGATGCTGCATATTTATGTCTTTTTAAAATCACATCAACATCATCATCAGTTTATAAAAATGTGTGAGGATGTGGTCTGATTACCTGGAAATGAGAGAAGACACTTTGCACTTCTTGCACAATTTTGTTTTTGCTTCTCTTTCTTTTCTGCTCACAGTTATTGCAGGTGCCTCGGAGAAAGAGAGGCCCCAACAGACAGTAATATTAAACGAAAACTCAAAAGAACCCATCCATTTGTTTCTGTAAACACAAAGGTTTTAGTGTCTGCCAATAGTTTACGGGAATAGGCTTTGTCTCAGGCCCCTCCCACTTAGCCAGAGTCTGTGGGCTATTTTTGACACAGGAGCCAGTTTGACCAAACCCCTACCACCCTTAGTTCTTTTTTAACAAGTCTGACTTCAAATGTCTGGCATTCCAGACTGGCTGCAGAACAGCTCCCTGCTTCCAGACCAGGGACCTTCAGGGCAAGTCCAAATGCCACACCATGTAGGGCCTGATCACATGAGCATAGGCCAGGCTGGGGCCCCTAAAGAACAGCCCCACCCACACACCTCACATCATAAGCGCCTGAAAATAAATTGCAGAAAGATATCTGAGGACATACGTGAACCAGGAGAGGTATATGCTGTTGAAGGGGAAACTGATGCTTTTTAGTGGATCATAAGGTTGGCCTGTTCTTCAATTCATTGATATGTCAAAGTCTAAATGAACATATGTTATAATGGGAACAGGATTACTTAACCAAGCTGCAATAACTTCAGGATAAGGCATGACAGACCATGCAGACATACCTATATGCTTTGAGAAAAACCCTACTTTCATTTTAAGTCACCTGTTGATGTTTGGGGGTGGACTAAAATACATCATACAAGTAGAACATCACAATGATTGAGTGTGTGTTTGCAAGATTCAAATCTAACTTACAGTAAGGACAAATTAACTGTTGTGCTCGGGATACTTGAGTTTGTCCTCTACCTTTGTACCTTAGATTAAAAAAATACTCTTGAATCACTTTAGAAAATATACGGCATGTAAATAACCTTCTCCGCCCAGGTCCCTTTGACAGCAAATAAATTATCTTTTAACTATTTTCATGTAAACATTGGGAAGCCACATTTTGAAAATGTATATTTATGTATTACCCTATTACTTTCAATCGTCTCCATACATAAAAAAAAATTAACTACTGAAATGCTGATTTTAGTAATTGAAGTCTCTCTTAAGTACAATAATAATTTTATATACTTCCATCCCAATTGTGCAACTGAAAGTTTTTTTTTGACAGCCTGGCATTGTCAAAAATATATAGTCATCATCATCATCATCATCATTATTTTAATCATTCTACTTTTTAGTTTTTATTTGTGCAAAGTAACTATTAAGAATTTTTTTAATCATACTAGTCATTTAAATAATTGTATTCCTCTAATGAGAAACAATACAGCAAGCAGACTGAATGGGAAAAATGCCTTGTAGAATTCAGTATGTTCACTTAATGTCATTAAAGAAAAAAAAAAAGAGTTTACCAAATAAAGTTAGGGGCATAAAAACTGTTGAAGCGAAACAAATTTTTCTTTTTATTTAGAATTTTTGAACAAATATGTCTGGAAACAAACAAAGTCCATTAAAATTTAAAATTCAACAAAACCTGACAATACTTAATGCTATGGGCATCAACATGGCAAAAGTAATACAAACATAAAGTAAAAAAGGGGAATTAAAGAGACCAAAAATAATACTAAACAACATTATATAAGAAATGTATAAAGCAATACATAACTCTTAAACATACATGACACACAGCGGATTGCAAAAAATTCAGACAAAAGTCCAAATCCAAATGTTACATATTTCAAACTCAGTTCTATACTGTCCCAATGCGGGCCATCTTAATAGGATTAATTTGAAAAGAATGTGCCTTAATGAGTACTAATCCAGTGCAGTATGAGTAGATTTGGCAACAGTAAGCCTCATCAATCAGCCCAAAGCAAACGTAGACATGGCATTTATTTCTCATAACCCACATTCCTCTATCACTGCCGCCATTAGCATGCAAACCCCATCATTCATCATACAGCACTCAGAGCCCTCTTTTGGCTTCCACTATACCCCCTTATAAAAAGGACTGAACAAAATCTATTTCCCAGGATTATGATTTGAGACACTTTCTTGCCTTTAGGGTAATAAATAGACTATTTTCTCTCCCTTACGTAACATGAGAGAATGAGACGGTGAGGAGATGGAAATTGCAACGGCGATGAGGCTATATGAGAAGTGTTTGACACTGAAAGATGGAATGGAAAGATGGATAATGACGGGAATGAAGCGAAATTAGCCAGTGAGCAGAGCCGTCTCCTCAAACGGAGGATTCAGGCTGCCACCTGACGGGGTTCCCAGCTGGTTAAAGCAAAACTAAAGCTCATGGACAAAGCTTGGGTAATTAGCTTACATCTAAATGTTTAATCTGAGGAAGAAAAGAATTAGAGGATATATAATGAAATACTTTCCTAAAGACACAGAAACACATTAAACATTACTGGGGCCGAGTTATGTATGTTTGAAGTGAAACTATCCTTACTTTTTTCCACTTTTCTTTTTTTTTATTTAAACAAGTATTTTGACCTAGATAACACACTCAAAACAAAGTCAACAAAAACAAAAGCATTTTAAATGAAAAGCTAGATGCTCTCTTACAGTCAGATTCCGTAACCTAACATGTAAATTTAAGCAAATGAATTTGATTTCATTTTGACAATTTTGCTGTTGTTTGCAGGAAACTTGACTTAAACATGTTTTTAATCTTGATTAAATATGAAAGACGAGGCACTGCTGCCGGCACAATGGTCATGCAACAGCAGTCTTTGGGAATAGACCGAATGAACACTTTTACACCCTAAAAGTGAACGTTTGAGACCTTGATAATTGAAAAAGAATGTTTTCTGGTATGTGAATGTTTTACTTTGTTTTGTTTTGAATATGTGGTCTGTTTGTTGCTTTTATCTTTTTTTCTATTTCCTTCTTTGTGCCTGATATTATTAAGTACCAGATAACCTGTATGTGACTTAAGAATATTTCAAACTGCTTTAACAACCAATGTTTTAAAATAGTCTTTTTATTCAACTGATAGTGTACTTACATAAAAAGCGTCAAAAGATTTAAACAGGTATCAGAACCAAAATATAAGGTGTAGTGTTTATTATAGATAAAGAAAAAAAACTGAAGAAATCTATGATTAAATTATTTTAAAAAATAACATAAAGGCAGTTTAGTATTTAGGTCAAAATTGGTTTGTTTTAGTTTGTTTCTAGAAAAGAAATGTAAAGACAAGGATTAAATTATAAGACTTACAAACAAATACATTCCTTTTCTTATCCTTAGCATTGAGAATATTACAGGATTCTTATCCTGCTGATGATATGTGCACTCACTGATATTAAACTCTTTTGTATGAAGGATTTGTGTGGACAGCTGTTTCCACCAGCCTGTTGAGAGGGTTTTATTCCATTTAGGTTACTGTTGGGTTTTTTTTAATACAGGAGTTAGGTTATCTGAATGTGTTAATAATTATGATTAATAGATTTATTAATCAAATAATTCAAAATGTCGATTTATATCTATAAAAGGGGCACAACCTGACAACGGTACACCACCTGAAATAATCAGCCAAACCTGTTCATTCTCACAAAAGGAGTATGTTCGTAATATAAGTGGTAGACACAGGGTCATATATTGTAATAAACACAAACTCTACTCTTTAAAATTACACAGGTTTACAGCCAATAAATCCATTTAACAAACACCATAATCGATTACTAACACTACTTCTAAGACTCATGAATAAAAATGAACAAATGCACAGGTCAAACGATGTAAAATGCAAGTAAAACAACACTAGCAGCAAGTAATCAATGAATAAAAAAGAAAAAGGAAGATTTAAAAAAACTGTATGAAGGGAGGGGAAAGACGCTATTTAAGGCATCCTGTTATGTCATCAGGTGCGCTTTCCCCTTGGGAGAAAATGGGGTTTGGCCTGAGTTCAGCTAAATAAATAAACAAATGTACCCAGGAAAACAGTTCAAAAAAATGAGGAAAACTAGATTGAGCTGTTTTTCGAAAAAAACTAAACAAACACACACACACACACACACATGCGCGCACACACACACACACACACACACACACACACACACACACACACACACACACACACACACACACACACACACACACAC
>JAVLVB010000702.1:647837-658476 GCA_032876305.1 Orestias chungarensis | reverse complement strand
CCACACATCCTCTCCCACATCCTGGGGATCCACTGGCCTGTTGTGCAACCCGCCTTTGCCCTCTTAATTTCTCTCTCTCATCTCCGTCTTAATCTACCCTTCATTTTTTGGTTGACTTTCCAGCCCTGCGTTTTAGTGCACTGGTGTCCATAACTGAACCACCAGTGTTGAAGGGAGGTTACAGTTGAGCTGACACTGGACTCACAACCATGAACAAACTTAAAGGGAGTGAGTGCAGGTGATAATAAAAGTCCTAAATCTCTTCTTAGGCATCTGCAGCTAAAAGGCGCCGACCGAGCCAGGGAAAGAAGGAGAACTGCCTGGGAGCTCTCCTCCTTAGGAAAAGAAAACATCCGTCAGACAGCAGCTTCTGTGTCAGTACTTGCAGTCCATTCAAAACACAGCAGCGGGAAATGTTCACAACACTGGGAAACATTTTACTTAGATCAAAGGGCACACTGTATTTCGGAAAAATCATGCCCAGACTGCGACAGAGTTCACCCTCTGTCGTTCACAATATCTCTGACAATAGCCACTTTTGGCCATGACGTCAGAAACGCCAAACGCATATTCCGGTATGAGCTCATATCCTGTCTGGGGCAATTTTACTCAAGGGAGGTCAACATGGAAGAAAAAGAAATGCAGTCAAAAAAAGAGAGACTATGGTTGCTAACTACAAACATGAGGATGCTTAATGTTCTCCCTTACTTCCACAAGGAGGCCAAATGTAAGTACAGATAATTATTTTAAAAAAAGAAAACATGATTTTAAGACTTGTTCAAATGCTGGAGAGGAGATTGAAATATAAGTTATATGAAAATTAAGGGAACAGAAAATTAGGTAGATTTAAGGTGTAAAGCACCAAAGAAACTACTAACTTGATGAAAGGTAGACAAATTGAGAGCAGAGGTGGTGAAGGGTACAGAGGTGGGGATACGAGGACGGTACTGATTATTTTCAAGCAAAAAAAGATTAGGATGAACATACAAAGGAGCAAAAAGGGGTCACACCAATGTGAAACTAAACAAAACCCTGATGTTAAGTGTTTAGATCTCATTGGCTTAAATCATGGCAGACAGAAACAATCAGTAAGAACCCTAATCTTTGACTGACGGAAGTTATGTAGAAATGACCAATGAAAAAACCAATACCATGCTTAAATAGAGGAAAACTGTTAATTTAGAGTTAAAAACAGTGCAATCATATGGTATGAAATAAGAATACAGTAAAGTTATAAATTAATGTTTCAGTTGGTGAAAGATACATTTGCACATTACCGAACCAATGCATTGTTTTTACTTGTTTTTTTGTTGTTTTTTTTACTAATAAAAGGTTTTCATTTACAGCTCCTTATTCTGATACCCATTAACAGAGACCAGTGTTAGGGCCTATCTTTAGAAATTTAGTGCAAATTACTGCACAGACTCCACCTGTCTGTGATTTAATCTCAGTATAAATACAGCTACCCTGTTAAAGCTTATGGAACTTTTAGTTTTCCATCCAAGAGTCTAGTATCTCTAAAATCTAATAACTGCATAGTAGGGTTCGACATTAGCAAAATAGCCTCGCATGAAGACTTCATATCGTAAAATAATTAGCATACTTTTAAAACTTTAGTTGATCAAAGTATATAATACAAAATCATTATCTTATCTTAGCATCCCTAGTTGTGGAAGCCAGTCAAAGTCCGTACTTAAATCTAATTAAAGGCTGTATTAGGACCTGAAAATTACTGTAGCTCTGTATTCAATCTAACAGAGCTGTTTTGCATAATCTCATAGAGACATACACCAAAAGACCTGTAACAACAAAAATTATAACACACTGGAACTGAATACAAATAAATGCCTTTTTTTTAATACAAGTAATGATGTATAATTTTTAAAATGTGTCATCTGGTGTTGGTCAATCACATAAAATCCTAAAGGCATAGTCAGTCTATGAATATTTAAGGCACGGTGTGGAAATAAAATAGATAGTAATGACCAAGGAGACAGTGAGTAAACACAAGGAAAATTCATGGAAAACAGGGTTAGTAACAGATAACTATTTCTTCAACTTCAAGTATTTATTTAACTTCTGGCTTTAAGAACTGAATGCATCACTCACTGTCATTATAACAATATCTGTCTTACAATTACAGCAAGACTAACTGGTTCTCAAATCAACAAAATAAAAATCACAACTATTTATGTTATTAATAAACATACACTCAGTATGTCAGACGTACCAAATTGGAAGCATTTATGTTCTGGGGAAACTGTGGAATTGACATCTGAAAGGAGGTATGCAGAAAGACATTCAATAACGAGGAAACCCAATAAAAAAATAATAAAAGTTTGAAATGCCATTGCTTATATGTATGCAGGTTTTTCACTGGAAGCAGAAGGAAGCTTAAAACAGCAAATGGAGTGGAAAATAAAGTTGTGGGTCTTTACAAGACCTTCTTTTAATAACAGCAGAATTAAATAGAAATAATTAGCCAAACCAAAAGGTTACCGTAGAAAATAGCTCTATTTCAGCTGAAGACCATGTGCACTTTCAAAGGTCTGACTTAATGCACTCAATCCCCAGGTAATTGCCACCTCCACAAAATCCCTAATGAAGAGCATTTAGTATCTTTCTGCTCAAACTCACGCATCAACTTAACAGTTAAGGTTTATTTTTCCTGCTTTTATCAGAGTTGTTTACAAATGCAGAAGGTAGCAGCTTTCAGCATGAAAAAAGGGCCATTAAATCCCATTGTAAACAAACCACCATGAAGTATTTAGCAAACCATTTTGTTAATAGCTGGTAAACATTGAGCAGTTATGAGTCAGATCTTCCCCTAAGGAATCGATGAAAGCCAAAAAAGAAAATGAATACTCGCCTTGAGATTACACTCATGAATCAGAATTCAAACTGTTAGCCAATGCATGCAAAGAAAATTCAGAGCATAACAAGATGATCTTAACAAAAACGTTTCTATTAACTATTCCAAAGCTTCAAACAATAAAGTTAAAGGTCTTAGGTGAAACTTTAATTTTGTGTTAGGCTTTAAAAGAACACAGAGGCAATGTTTTTACTGACTTTGCCTTCAAGAAAGCTTTTCTGCTGATGACAACAGACTTTTTCTTTCAGCACAACTATTGAAAAAGACGCAGTAGATGACTGGAATTATTTGAATAGTATTAATAAAACAAACAAAAATGACTCTCAGCTTCAGAGTCTTGTAATTTCAGGTGCAAATAAATTGGCGCAGGGGACTTTCGATTAAGAAAGAAAGAAAGAAAGAAAGAAAGAAAGATTTATTAAAAACAGTTTTCCTCATTTTCCTAATTATCCATAACTCAAAATTAATGATTGTTAGGGTAACCTATCTATAAAAATTAAGCTCAAGTATACCAGCCTTCTACTGCTCATATTCTTTTTCTTTTTTTTCTCTTCCTTTTAATACAAGACATTAGTAAATACCTTGCCATGCCTAGACTGGAGAACCCTGCTGGGACGATGAGGACATCGAGGCGGGGAAAAGGGTGCACCCCTAATACAGCATGAGCAGCAGCCAAACATCGGGGGAGCAGCTTCAGGACTGTCTGCAAAAAAACAACAACAATAAAAAAAAACAATTTTGTTAACCACAAAACCAAAAATGGCTTAATTCAGTCTTAATAATTTACACATAATACAGGATGAAATATGCAAATGTTTGCAAGTAGGCATTGCTCTTTTATCTGAATCTTTTTTTTTGTTCGTAAACTCTTTAAAAACATTGTGTCAAGTCAGCTCTACTAATTTGTGTATTACAATACGTAATGAAATTATGTGGAAGAAAAAGTTAAAAAACACAAAATGTTAAAAACGTGATATTCTGAAGTAAACATTAACCGAGAGTAACTGCCACTAATCATTTAGAGTCTAATTAGCTGAAGTCTTGGAGCTTATTTGTCAGAAACCCACCTGGGCCCTCTGGAGCAGGCATGCAGGGCAAAATACACGGTGTGGAACCACCCGCTGGGACCAAGCGGACCGATCAGTAAACCGACAGGGGTAGTCGCCATGGGAACAAGAGATGCCGTCATCCACGATGCCTGAATAATCCGTTAAAGAGAGCTCCTTGTGCCCAAGGGAAGATTGACAGAATGCGGTGTCTGAGCTGGTGGCCTCGTCTCTGCTAATGTACATAAAAACATGGGGGTTAATTCAAAAAATGTATATATATTTTTTTATTTTAATATTTCAAGTATGCACAGATCTTCTTGTGACAAAATGTAAAATATGGATTTCTCGCTTGAGAAATTCAAGAACATGTGCAGCAACTTGCATAGAAAGTAGTATTCTTTACACTGTTTAAAAAATTGGTCACAAAACAACCAGACCCTTACTTTGATTCACACTTCATAGATAAACCGACACAAATTATTGAGTAGTTGAGAAGTGAAAAAAAACAAAAATACAGTGTGATTTCCAAAATATTTTGTTAATAAAAATCAGTAACGTGTATTTTAGGTCCCCTGTAGAAACAACTTTCTGGGGGTATATTTCCATTGCAGCTCTATGAAAAGACAACCATTCCCACACCATAATGCCTCTGACACCCTATTTCACTCCTGGGGTGGTGTGTCCAGAATGTAGTGCAAGTTTTTAATATTTATTTAATTGGACCCCAACACCTTCATCTACATGTTCATTGTATCCCCAGCATGGCTTGTAGTGAACTAAAACTTAGAGTGTGTAAATTTAGCTTCAATGCAAAACTCTGAGGCCTTCGTAGGACTACATTGAAATCGAGATTAAACTATTTAATTAGGTGACGTCCGTAAAAAATTGTTTTGACATGGTTTTACAAACCCTTTCATTTTCCTTGTAATATGCAATCTTGCAATACTTTTTGTTGCTCTATTAGATAAAATCCTTATAAAATGTATTGAAATTTGTGGTTGTAAGTTGAAAAGAATATGGAAATATGGGTATGAATATTTTTCCAAGGCACCGTAAATTATACCGTATGCTATAAAGTCAAACCACAAATATGTCAAAATATTTAAGTGCTGACATTTGATCTCATTCGCCAAAATTCAATATCCAGCACCTACTCTGTCCTCGTCCTCTGAAACTTTCCACGCCGAGCTGAAGCCAAGTTTCCTCCAAGCCAATCAATGAGAATAAAGACGTCCCTTGTACGTACAGTAGCCGTAGCCTCACATATGGCTATGGCTTCACTTTTAGTGTAGGAAAAATCATGAGTAGAGGGGGAGGATTACTGGAAACTACTGGCAGAACTGCCAACCTACCAGCCAGCGGAATGGGAAACACCAGCCCAACCCTGCCCTGCCCAACAGGAACCCGGCTTGTCTAATGGCTCAAACCTACACTGCTATAAAAATTATGATTACTTTAGTTTTTTTTCTCTCCAAAGAATATTTCCTCTGGCCAGCAAATGCAGTGATCTGCAGCACTAGCTTTAACCCATTATTCATAAAAAGCCAATTATGTCTGAACACTCTCCATCACCCTAACTTTAACTGAACCATTTCTACTCTGGTGTGAGGAAAGTTTCAACAAGGAATGTTTAAGGGGCAGACTTGGGTTAACAGCAGTCTGGAGAAGAGGAGGTCCTTTAACAAGAGAAGGATGAAGGAGAGCCGCTAAAATACCTGCCAGTTTGAGGTGCAGAGCCTCTTTTTCCTTCACTGGGGGACTTTTTAAATCCGGACACGAGCTCTTCGTTCGAGCTGCTGCGGCCAAACCCGTCTTTAAACGTTGTTTCCAGAGCCGAGGGACCCTCTGCAGGAACCTGGCACCAGTGTCCCACAGCCACAGTCAAAGTGGATGCGGGCATGGGCATCGTGACGTAGTAGTTCCAGCTAGAGAAATCTATGAAATAAATGAATGTTGAAAGTAAAAAAAATATTTTGAGATTTCAAAAACTAGTCAGTTAACACTATAACACATATACAGAAACAAAAATGCATATATGGCTTTGCAAAACTTAGTCCTAATAGAACTTGTTACACATTTTAGCACATTATGACCATAAATTGGAACACATTTTAAAGGTATTTCAAGTAAAAATCAACACCAATGTATCGTATCTCTCTACCAGCTTCGTATTTCATAGAAAACGAAGTAGGTTTTTAAAAATTGCTCAAACTCAGTTTAACTGAATGGAAAGCAACGTTCAAAGTCAGTCTCCTACTTTTATCACAGGTTTCAGATTTGATTTAGGACTTCATCTGGGCCTCCCAAGGTGAATATTTACCCAGCTTTAAGTCTTTTGAACCTTCTAAGTTTTAGTTTTTTTATTAGCTTTGTCTATCCTGCTGACAGTAAAAGGCCTTATGTTGGCACCGGCAATGATGATGATGTGCAATGTGGATTTTCATCACAAATCACATTTTAAGTTAGCATCACTGGAGGAGATTCGCAGTTGTTGTTTAGACTAATTAATAACCCAACCCTGATTTTAAAACTATACCCAATTTTATTCATGGCCTATTTTCTGTGTTCTGTCTTTTTGAAAGGCGTTTACCTTTCTCTTCGCAACCAAACAGAAATCCCAATAAAACACAGGTTTGCAATTGTTATTTTAAAAAATCAGACTGGTTGAAAGGTTATGATTACTTTGGAAAGAGACACAAATTAGAAGGGTTTCTGAGTATTAAAACCAACTTGACTCCTCCCGGTTATTAAAGCTTACGCGTGTCTCCGTCCTCAACGGGATCAGCGTTCTCCTCCCCGCTGATCAACACCACGCAATCACTGGGGGCCCGTACCAACGCCTGCCACGTTGACATGGCAACAGGCGGCTCCTGGCAGGGGAAGAGGGCTCGGTTGTTGATGGGAGAACCGGCGGTGTAACCACACTCCCTGGAAGAGTAAACAAAAGATAAACTATACACAACTCTCCTTTCAGCAAAATGAAACGCACACATAAACACACACAAGCAAGCAAAGCCTTCCTCTTTCTGGGAACCTGGTTCACAGACTGCCTGGGGTGCTTTCTGGTGAATTAATGAATGAGTAGTATAATTTTTAACATGGCTGTATGTATTAAAATGTGATTTGAGCAAACCTGTTGTCCTGGTCCTTGGTCCACCTCACGGAGCCACCCGAAGGTTTCGTAATGTACCAGATCCTGATAATTCGGGGGAAGTCCTGCGAGGATGTAACCCCCATCTTTCTCACTTGCAGACTCCAGCGATCTGTATGAAAACTAAGCGAGCGGCCATCCTGGACCCCGGGGCCACGACTGCACAACAAAAAGAGCCTATGCTTCTCCTTCCAACAGGCAGAGGGCATGGAGAGAAGGTGCTGAATAAAATCTGCTTGTGAGCCCACCTTTAGGGGAAAACCTGATGCCGCTGAGACGGAATCAGTGTCCACCTCTTCCACCTTTGACACTTCAAGGTCACAGCAGTCCAGCACTAAAAGGAAATCCTCAGCACTGGTGGTCTGACATAAATCTGGACCCTGAGTGTGATTCCGAAACGTTGTACCTTCTGTGTGTGGTTTCTGCCTTGGACCATCTCCAGTTTCAGGTCCAATATTATCCTCAGTTTTAGCCCCCGCAGCAGAGCTGGGTTCAAGGAACAGAACAATATTGCCACTGATGATCTTCTTGTCAAAACAAACGGTCAGGTCCAACACGTAATGCTTGACTAGTATGTGGTTAGTATTGGCTCTGAGTGGAAGGTCATCTGTGTCCAGGTTAAGTTCCTCATCTGGCTCCATGTCACAAAAATTAAGTCAGTGCAGCGAAGTGGATGGCTAAATCAGATCAGAAGAACATAATATATTACGGTTCTGTTTTTGTTACATTTTTTCTTGTACTGGAACTTCTAAGACTGATTCCAAACGTTGCGGTCAGGGAAACTATGGTTTATGAAACACCAGGTCTAGGTTAATCAGGAAGTGATGCTCCAATCAGCTCTTTTTTCTCTGTTCAGATCTGATTAGGGATCTGCAGCTAAAATATTTTGGCTTTTAATTTATCTTCAAGTTCAATAAACGCACTAACATTAAAAATTGACTTATCCATCGAGAAATCCATCACACCTTTTTCTTTAATGCAGAGGTGTCAAGTACCGAAGTACAAATACTTTGTTGCCTTACTTAAGTAGTAATTTTGATACTACTTATACTTTACTGGAGTAATTATTTTTCAGCTGACTTTTTCCTTCTACTAATTACATTTTTACACAATTACCTCAACTTTCTATTTCTTACATTTTACAAATAGCCTCGTTAAACCAATTTCATTTTGGCTTGTTATCATTACGCTTTTTATCATACAAAACCCCCCCAAAATTTAATATAAAATAACTCATTATGGTCTTTTGAAATATTTTGTTTTTGTGGGAGGTGGGTAGTGCACTGTGGGCACTTGTGGCCTTTTCTAAGTTTTTGTCCTTAATGGCATTTTTTCTCTTAATTACTTTTATACTTTAAGTAGTTTTGAAACCAGTATATTTTTACTGAAGTACAAAGCTTAAGAGGATACTCTTACTTCTACAGAAGTAATTTTAAACCCTAATATCTATACTTCTACTTGAGTAATGCCTGTGAATACCTTTGCCACCTCTACTTTCATGCACACTTTTTGATTGATACTACAGTATGGATAAATCCTGTCCTCAACAGCAATCCTGCAACGTTTAGAGGAATCTCTACAAAAACAAACCAGGAACAAATAAACTGGCTATTACGAGGCCTCTGCAGAGCTGAACGACAACAATGACATACTTCATAAAAGGGATGCATTGAAAAGTTCAAGGATAGTAGGTCTGGAGTGCTAATATTTTTCCCTACAACCGTTAAATCAAATACATCCAGAAGTCCTAATTGTTATTGAGATGGCTTAAGATTTCCTTGCACCTTTTTTGAGCTGATATACATTAATCTTGGAAAGTTTTTAATGTTACAACTTACAACCATAAACTGCAGTTAAAATTGGGATTTTATATAACGAATTGACACAATGAGACCATAGTGGGAAAATGGGAAGAAATTTAAAATGGGAACAGAATAGTTTTACGTAAAAAACAAACAAACAAAACAAAAAACTGCATTTGTTTTCAGCCATTTTAACTCTGGTACCCTTAAATAATTTAGCTAATCCTGTGGAAGGTTAAGGGATTTGTTATATTTTCAGTTAAAAAATAATTTTGAAGACCAGCAAACCTACCAGGCAGATCAGGAATAAAGGAGAAGTTTACATTTGGTTTAGGCTACATAACAATATCCCAACAGTGACAATTTCTTATTGCAATGTTCAAATTAATCAGCTCAAAATGTAAAAGAGCATAGACCAAGAAGTCCGGCAAGGAAAGAACCCTGAAGGCAGCACAGAGATCCATGAAGAAATCTTAGTGATCAGCTTGATGAATCTTTCGACCCCATAATTATTAATCTTCAATTTTACAAATCAGTAGCAAGATAAACCTGTTGTTGAAGGAAAGTCATAACGAAGGCCAGTAAAAGGTTTGCCACATGTAGGTCACAAAGCCCACACACAGAGAAGTAGTGCTCTTTAAAAACACACATAAAACACTGTGAGTGAAACAAATCTAACACACTGCACATAACCTTAAACACATTATCGTAATCATGAAACAAATGGTGGCTGCATCATGATGTGGGGATGCTATTCTTCAGTAGGAAGTGGGAAGTAGTTTAGATGTTCTGGAACAACTAAAATGATGGGGACACTTGCAAGAAAAGGGTTTCGAAAGGCTGCAAAAGACTAGACTGGAGTAGTTCTACAGTGTTTTAACTAGAAGGCTGAATAGAAATGCATCCCACACTTTTCAGACTCTGGTTTAGCTCAACTGTCATTTGAACTCGTACAAAATCCCACCAAAAAATATGATACAGTGGGGGGAAAAAAGTTCAACACATGATTGTTTTGGCAAGAAACTAAAACAGCCTCACTAAGGTCGATTTATTTCCTTGGAGAACAAATCAGAGGAAATCCCTTTGAGGAATCCTGTTAAACGGGGACAAAAGTATGCTTTTAATCCCGTTTCTCAGGCTTTGCGGAGAGACTAAACTGTAAAGTGAACCACTGAGAAAAGAAGCTAACTTTAAATCACAAAGCGGTTCTCCATGGTGAAACTACACAGAATCAGAACCGTTGCTGCTCTAAATATTTATCCGCTTCCCCTTAAAAAAAACAGCGAGCGACAAACAGTCTGCCAGTAACTGCTAACATACCGCTGAGAGAGACAAGTTAACGCTTTTCAAGAAGGACCACAGGGCAGCCGAAGTCCGGCGGAGATGACGTCAGATGCGCGCGACAGCAGCAGATTATGTAGTTCGGCGCCACAAACCTCGCCTTGCAGTTCCATACGGCTCAATGGCGCGCACGTTCACGGTTAAACAGGATAAACTACCAACAGTGGATCAAATCTATGAAGAATACCCGTTTAAATTATTATTTTAATTGTTTGCCAGTCCCCAGAAAAGTCTCTTTATTTTTTATTCTAGTAAATATAATAGTCATTTAAAATAAAAAAAGCCCTAAAATCAATTAAAGGTTTATAGCAGGTTGAGTAGTTTATATATAAATATATATATATATATATATATATATATATATATATATATATATATATATATATATATATATATATATATATATATATATATATATATATAT
>JAVLVB010000702.1:637262-647737 GCA_032876305.1 Orestias chungarensis | reverse complement strand
CTTTTTCAAACTCTACAATTATGATCGTTTTTGCCCATATTTTCTTTGTTATGTTTTTATTTGAACCTTCTTTCAAAGTGCAACAATGTAATTATAGAATGGAATATTTAAAGTATATAACATAGATCTAGTTGTGTATTACTTGTAATAGTTTTGATCAAAATATAAGATTTGCTAAATAAAATAGTAATTCTGTGTGTTAAAATCAAATAAAAGTATTTAACCATTGTTTTCTTTGTTCTTGTTCTTTCTATAAGAGGATATGTTGCAGCGTTAGTTAATGATATGATGCATTATTATTTTACTTAATTCTATTGATTCGTTATTATTAAGTTATTTCATTACCTTAGTAATTATAAACAATGCTTTCAGGAGGAGTTTTAATACACTTTACTTTTTGCTTAATTGCTATTATTGTGAAGTACCATTTTTATAAGTGTAAAATTTCCAGATAGTCTACTCACTGTAACAGTCCTTAAATAAAGAATGAACGTGCTGAGCCTGATGTTTATATGAAAAACATACATATTGTCACTGGAAATACTTCAGCCTGCTACACCATATATACATTTCCAACTTTAAGTGTTAGTTTTGTATAGGGGAAAAAATAAATAAATAATCAATTTTTTTTTCTTATGTTTAAAATTACTATTATGTAAATGTAGTCTGAAAGTTATGACAATTTTCACAGATCAATGACCTAGTACTCAAGTAGCCTTTTTAGAAAAGTACTTTATTTATATTGGAGTCCTTTCTTGGATTGCAAATTATTACTATTTACCTAAAACATGTTAAGGAAGTGATATTAGATCTCTACCCGAAAATTGTGTTTTTCCAAGTTCCTAGTCAGAAGAACAACAAGAACGTCCCCTTGAAGTAAAAATGCAGAAGCTTTCAAAGTCAGATGTTGAAGACCAATTCCTGTTTACTTATAAATGGTTGTGCATATAAAACATAAAGAAAGTTATAAGTATAAACTATTTCTAACTACTTCTGATGATTTTTACCTGACTAAAACACTCGTAACAAGAAAAACACGCATTTCGAGTTCGACATCCTTCATCTTATCTGAGAGACACTAAAACGTTTTACCTAATGTAATTTTCAGTGTATTACTTTTACTTATAAACTGCAGTAACAGGGCATCATAAAATGAAATCAAAAGCCAAACAGTGGTAACATAAATTTTATTACATTTCTGGAACTGTACTGTGCCTGACAAATGTTCCTAATTTAGTAAAACATAAACAGTATGAACAAGTACACACACACAAAAAAAAACGCATCTTACAGCAGACATGTTCAGATTTATTCAAAAACAGAAATACATTTTATTTACTACCTAATTGATAAAGCAAGTTGCATAATTTTGTTTTACAAAACCATTAAAAAACATTCGACAGCTAATAAATACCAAGAAACAAATATTCAAATGAGTACTGATCATCTATTTCAAATGTATTTCTATTTATGAAAAATAAGCACATTTACATTATTTAAATACATTGTGACCTAGAACCTAAAACAGGATGGGCCATGTGTGTCACTAAGTCAGATATTCAATATTTGATACTCAAAAGCAGAGATGCAAATGTTTTCTAAAAAATGTATTTTAACAAAAGGGGTAAACATAATCCCCTGCAGGGTTTTTTCGAAATTATTGCAATTCTTCTGAGGTTTCCACATTTGAGGTACAAAGACACATATTACGTTTGGCACAGCGTGTTTTATAGGAAATGGCATGCATCTAAAAAATATATTTTTCTGTAAAATAAAATGAAAAATACTTTTTTATACCGTCCTAAACTGTACAATATACAAACACAAAAGTTGCTTTTATGTGTTGACGATCTGTAATTCTTTTCCTTAAGCGGGACTACCTTCTCCTGTTCTGTTTTTTTAAGTACTTGATGTCCAGACGTGAGGAGACCAGCTATTCCAAAAAATTATAAATATTTTTCCAGTGCATATTTCATTCTGTTCAAATAATTCCTGGTTGAACTGAAAAATGTCATGCAAAGAAGCTCAGACGCTATTCAGCACCAAGAACTGTTGATCACTAAACCTTATTCTATGTCTTGTGTAAATCAGCCTTTTCATTCAGCCATGTACAGGCAGGTTGCAGTCATAAACACAACATACACAGTAAGAATACTCTGGGTCAGAGAGAGAGCTTCTTCGCTGAACCAAGAGGAAATGTTTGCAGCATTATCAGGACTTGATTTTACAGTAAAATACTTGCTACACGTTGTCATTTCTGTTTTTTTTGTGCTCTGCTTTTCTGTACTCAGTACATCCAGAGGGCATGTATGCACAGCGCTAAATCTACATGCAAAGTTTTTCAGTCCTCCAAATAGACATGGTTCCTTCCCCAGATACTGTGTGAGATATCACCAGCAGTTTGTTTCAGCCCACCTTATTTTTGTTTTTACTCTGTGATAGGGTCCATGTACTTCCTGCAGCCCTCTTCCTCAAGTTGGGACACTTCAGGAGGTTTCTTCTGGAGCTCTGCGGAAGCTGAGGCGTTTAAAGGAGTCCCTGGATAGTGGGTCAATCAGAGAAGATGGCAGAATTTTAGAGGAATAGTAATGCTCACTAAAGTAAATACTACGAGAGTTACTTGAGCACCATGATGATGTCTATTACTTGAAAGAAATTGCTTTTATTAAACTGAATTTTGATAATGTTCTTGCTTTTAACTTTTTAATGGCAGGACAGAAAATAATCTTTAAAGACAAACCTTTTTTTTTTTTGCCTAATCTCCTAATTGTGATGTCATAGAGCTTTTGCCTCATCAAGCCCAAATGTTTGTCTTTTACATTTCACTTTAAAGTCATGTTGTCAGGTGTTCAAAAAAAAAAACATCTGATAAAGCCAATCTCACCTGTCTCATCCATCCTATAGAGCATTTAAGAAAAATGTGCCTGAGTGTCAAATCTTATTAACACTTCTTAGAAACAGTAAGTGAAAATACTAATTTAATATTTTGTTGCACACTAATTGGCTTACAAAAAAGTTAAAAATAGATTTCTGAAATCCTTTAGTGACACATAAGGTATAAGAGCGACTAGGGGTCCTAATAAGTGTCGCAACAGCAACTTTATACAAATTTTAAGCTATAGGCATTTTTTTTTACCATTCACCATAAAATTACGGAAACTAAAGATGTCTTATTTTTTTAGACCAGATTTATGATAACATAAAAAGTGAGTATTTTAGATTAGGACTTAGAACGATGCTGTATGTGTCATTTGGTAAGATAGTTTAGTTAAGCATAATATAAAAAGAAATTTAATTCAATTTAGTTTGTTTTCTTTTCTTAAATCATGAAATAAAAGAGGAATGTGAGTTGGCTGTCTTTCTCTTTAATCTCTTGTCACAAGTGAAAAAAGTGCTGGCTTCACTGACCTGTTCTCTAGCCGGGGCCTTACGATGGGTTTGTAAAGCTCTGGAATCTTCCTCTCCAGCATGGGCCGAAGGCTTTCTCTCAGCCGGTTGTAGTTCTTCTTCAGCTCTTGCTGGTACTCCTTTTGGTCCGATGTGATTAAGTGCTTATTCTTCTCAACAGCCTCACCACATCTATAAGAAAGGGACCAAAGACAGCGGCTACGAAAAAAAGTTTGCTTTACGAAACTAAATAGAAGATTATTCAATTTGTTGCTGCTCGAAAAGTATTCCCGAGCAGCCAATCTATTCATAATCCCCATTCTCCCCCTCAAACCTTCAAGAATAACTGCAGTGTTCCATGCTAACAATGTCCTGTAATTACTTGACATAAATCTGAGTCCTTTTCACACCAGATCTCTAAATGGGTTTCCAGTTTATTAGGCTCATGGGAATTTTCATATGTTTGGAGTCCTTCCAATTACTCCCACTGAAATGTGAAGCAAACCGTGCATGACCCAGAGCTAAGTCAAACAGAGCCGAGGAAAAACAACTAACCA
Organism: Orestias chungarensis; assembly: GCA_032876305.1. NCBI lineage: Eukaryota > Metazoa > Chordata > Actinopteri > Cyprinodontiformes > Cyprinodontidae > Orestias > Orestias chungarensis. The sequence continues at coordinate 643,793 of JAVLVB010000702.1, read as the reverse complement.
ACAAATAAAACATTCTCGTCTCCCTCATGTGCTAGAAAAAAGGACAACGCCTTGTTATGAAGGAAGGCACTAAAAGGATCTGGAAAAGGTACAGCCAGTGTGGTTTCTCCACACAGTGCTCCATCACCAGCGAACAGGACTCTTTGTAGGAAATCAGAGAGAAGGCGCCAACTGCAAAGACATGTCTTGGTTTATCTCTTAGTTTAAGAGGGTTCAGTAAATTGTGCACAGAAATAAGCGGTCACAAAACGTCTGTGTTGATATTTGACTGACAGACCGCTCAAAGAAAGTTACATCTGATAAGCTTTTTAGGTCTTTGTTATAATTCTGCCAGTAAATCAAAAGATAAGGATTGCTGTTTACAGTAAAAACCTGTTTGCTTAGGTTTCAAAATCATTCACCTATTTTCTGAGCTAACTTTGAAATAAACCTTTGTCAGTTCTTCACTACAATCTAAATCCAGACAGACCAAAAAATCAGTATTCCAAAAAAAATGTATACTTTTTAAACTTGTTAATACCTCTAAGTTTATGTATTTTATTAGGATGTTATGTGATAATGCAGCAAGTAGTGTGTAATGGTTATGTGAAAGGAAAATAGTGAAACTATTTAGCCTCGAATGGTTTAATATACCCCCAGAATTAATTTTGTAGCCGTTCTTCTTCGCAAAATAAGCAACTCTGACTGTATGTCGAAGGGTCTTGTCCTGCTGGAAGGTGAATCATCACCCAAGACTAAAATCTTTTGAGGGTCACTTCAAGGACTGCTTTGATTTGTCATTCCATCTACTCTATCAATCTTCAACAATGTTCCCACAATGGGCTGTGGCAAACTGCAAATGGGACATTTTTAAACAGTTCGTTTCTTTTTATCGACTAAAATTCCAGATTTATGAAGTGCACACTACCTGTCCAGGAACTTTCAGAGTAACTATTGTATTTTTGCTGAGATTACATTACATTCAGGTGAGCTCAATTTACTAATAAAGTGATTTCTGATGGAAATCTGTGGCTTAAAATCTTTTTAGAAATTTTGGAAATCTATTTCATTAATCCCGAAGGAACATTTATTGGCACCATGCTTCAAACACCATCCTCCTGCTTAACAGTCAAATTCTAAAGGCAGCTGGATGGGAAGGTAACGCAAATGTTCAGGACAGGGAGGTTTACTTACTAATAAATCACCACACCACAAACAAACTCTAAGTCCTGATCTCTGCAATTATGGATTTTATAGGCAAAGGTTAGAACAAGTCCCTGCATTTAGGATGCACTGAGGAAAGAATTTAAGTGGCTTCTGACTTTTTTTAGAATAAACAAAAATCGTTTTTTATTTGCCTATTTGTGACGGAACGAATGTCCCTTTCTGGTTCATAAGGGCAACTAATTATTAATTTCTAAGGACTTTCTTTAAATGTTTGTTTTTCTATTGCATACCCTTGTACTTTAACTACAGCTTTTTATCTAAATTAAAGTATGTGGTATCTAATGGTTTTGCAGCTCAAAACCATTTGGAGATTTGCCACACTTCATCTGATACAGTACCGATTGCTGTGTAGATTTACACAGTAATGGGCAGACATTTTGTTTGAGATAAAACCAATTATGTGCTTTAAGTAGTGAAAGCATTACAAAAAGCTAAGAAGAACTGTTTGTTGTTTTTGTTAAAGGTTGGCATATAAAGCATCTTATGACACCATGGGTGGATTTTTATTTGAAAATTATACAATAAACCTTGCCGGAATCACAGTAAATATTTGCCAACTTGCTTGTAGCAATCAAGACACCTGGATGTAACAATGTCGGTTAGAAAAACGTAAGCTATCCTTTGCAGGAAAATGACACATGGACAGGAAATGAGTGGCCATAAATAAAAACATGTAGAGACCGGTGCACAAACATCTACGGCGTCAAATTGACACTAGTAATAGTAAACCTTTCACAGATACTGGTATCTGGTAAAATGTTGGAAAAGTATGCATAGTAAAAGTTTTGACAATGAATATGTTTTAGCAAAATCTCACACAGAACATGTTTGAAAATCTTGTATGAGGAGGACATGGTAACCGTGTACATGTCTCGCAAATCCTATGGACTGAAGGATTTTAAAGCATTTGCTATTTTCATACTTTTGCATAGTTAATTATTTACAAATGTTTATTTAAGTATTTAATGGATTCCTTTTTTCCTAAAAAACTTGTGATGATGATGATACTGGTAAATACAACTTTTAAAATTGGTAAATGGTCTTCCATCCTCTCATTACCGTGACCTGTAGTAATGTCATTTGTGACCATTGGTTGCCATAATAATTTTAATATAAAATTAGCAGTGAAAGTACAGCTTCATACCACTTGGATTATGTTATCTAACAACTACTGCATTCCTAACAGTCTATTGCAAAGTTAATATCTTTAATATCTTAATATCTTTAAAAGTCAGGAGACCACCACAAAACCAAAAATGGAATCTATGATGCTACGATTCTATGTCAATCTCAAAGGTTCTAGGAAGTTTAGTAGAGGGCATGGTATCACAAACTAGTTTAAATAGCATCATACCTTCATTAAAAAAAATCTAAAGGCCCCCAATTGAACACTGAAAGTGTTCATTTAATAATCCAAAAACATAAATCATTCAAAATCCAGTTCACAAGACAACACCATTTCTGCTTTCTATAAACCTTTCTAACTGTAGGGGGTTAAGCAAAAGTAAAATGAAGAGAGAGAAGAGGGGACTCAGGAATCTGGATACCTCTGTGAGACGTTGCACAATATCCCTCTTACTAAATGTTTAACTTTGTGAGATGTTACAGCAAAAGACTTAATGTCTTTTGCAAAAAGGGAACTGCACCAAACATCTAAATCAATGGTACATAAAACTATGCCATTTGTATTTTTTAATTACTGAACATGGGATTTATTTCAGTGTAGATATGATTAAAATCCTTTCACAGATTTTTACCCCATCTCTTATAGCTGGGCCATACAATGTAAACACACACAATCTATTTTAAAATATTTTATGTATAACACCATAAAAAGTCTTGGGAAGATTTTGACTGTCTTCAATCAATTCACTTAAAAACCTTGACAATTGTACAAAAAAAGGCTCTTCCAAGTTTCTGTCTTTTTCAGGTCATCCACTGTCATTCATGTATACTAAGACTAAAGAGATTGACCAGAAAAATCAATTAAAAAAATGTCATGTCATTCACCTAATAAGCATCTACTGTACAAATCTGTACATGCTGCCTTTATCTATTCCATTGCATTAATCTGCGGTGGTGTGTATTTCAAGATGGTGATCATTTGCTCGTGTTTTACCTCATTATAAACTCTTTGAAACACAGGCGCAGTTTATTGTGGTGACGGAAGAGCTTCGGGTCCGCTGGGATCTCATTCAGGAAGACCTGGGCCACTTCCAGCGGGCCCTGCAGCATGGGCGGAGAGGGGGAGAGTGGAGGGAAGGAACAAACACAAAGGGACAGAGTTAGAGAGGGAGGAAGGAAGGAAGGAATGAGAGGAAGTGATTGGGAGCATATGAACAAACGAAGGGATGAGAATGGTTCTCTTTTAGAAATGGGGGGGGAAATTAACTTATTGTCTAATGCAACTAGGAAACAAGGCCCTAAACCGAAGCATGAGGAGGAGATCAGATCAGAGAAGGAGACATGGAGACAGGAGACGTACTGAATGGTTTAAGCCCTCACCAATCCTGCGTGCCGCCACCATTTGGCTGCCATTTCCCCCAGCATGAAATCATGCTATCCTAACTTATATTCATCATAAAACCAAAGCACACCCTCAGCAAGCCCGCATTGCGACAGGCACAGCGAAACAGCTCTGATTAGCGTCATAAATGCATTGGGCCTGGGCCTCAATCCTGGGATTTTCGAGCTGCGGACCCACACTCGCATAGAAACCCAGCCTCCTGCCCTGATTACAGTCAAGAGTTATATGTTTACCAAGCTGCAGAGCATTAGCGTTATGTATACAACCATCAAGTCAGAGCGAGAGAACCTGTCAGATTAAGACGCTGGAAGATAAAACACAAGGGGAGAAAGGAAACGGAGACGTTGAAGCTTGCTTTGTCATTACTCCAACATTCACCACGGTGGCAGAACCTGGAAGCTATCAGATCAAAGAGACCTCCGGTTCAAGACATGTGCGGCAGGGACATGAAAGGCAAACGGGTCCATGGATTGATGTTTTAACTGAATCAAGAGGAAGCAAAGGAAAGATTAAGGTTATAGATAGGATAAAAGCTTTGATGTGTGATCGCTGCTTTCTGTCCTACCTAAACACTTGGACTACAGGCACAATTGAAAATGTGATACGAAAAATAAAGCCAATCCAGTTTATTATATGTCCACTGTATGACAGAAAAAAGAGGTCATCTTAAGATAATTCACAAACAGAGGCTGCCGCTTACAGCTATAAATGCCAACCCAACTAATCTTTCTCATCATGGTGAAAATGCTACTATCTATGTAAAATGTCAAATCTAACAATTCATAGGCCTTAATTTTGACTTCCTGTTTACCTGCGGAGTTGTTTTTTTTAACACCGGCTATTCTCTCAAAGATCATATGACTATGTCCTAGCTCCTGTGCATTTGAAAGAGTTGAAGATATGGTTTACCAATCCAAAACAAAATAGCAATTTAAACTCCCAGACTAAAACTATCTACAATACATTTTGAAGAAGAAAATGCTGCAATATGGTCCAGACCAAATGTTAGTAATATATATTCAAGCATCAAATCAGACAGAGGAATATTTCCCTTTGAGAGATAAACTGAGAACCCTGCGAACCTGGTTAACAGTGGCGCCCACAGAGCCTTGAAGCAGCATCTGCAGCATCTTGGCATCGGGTTGCTCCCTGTGTGTGGCAACGGCAAGCTCCCTGGTTTTCTTCTGCATGTCCTCTATGGCCACCTCTATGGGAGTAAGGTACAACTGGGAGAAACAGAGAGGTAAGCCTGTAACAATCGACTGAAGCATAAACAAATGGGATAGACTGTGGTGCGAACCCTCACCAAGGTTTCAAACATTCATGGTTCCAAATAAGCTGCTATTTTACATGATACTGTTTAAAAAACTTAGCTTTTCCCTTCTACAAAGTCAAATTTGGATGCTTACAAAAAAAAAAATCCATTCCCAAAACCCGAAAACAATAAGGATGTAGAAACCTTATGGAGCCACACCTATCACGTATTACAGTAACTCCCCTGCTTGCAGGTTCCAAGCATGAAAAGTTCCAAGCATCGTCTGTGTAAACAGGTCAAATGCAAGCTGTTTACCAAAGGGAATTATCAGACAAATTAACCAGGTAATTACAGTTTTTTCAAAATTGTGCTACTCTATAAAGAGCAGGATAGAACATGTAGCATTTCATGCAAGAAATTACCAGTACATTTAGTGAGCGTGCATTCTAAGTCGTTGAATCAGAATTATAAATGCAATGTAAACACAACAAATCCTATAATATGTTTAATTATTTCAGCAAAACTAGAATGTTTTTTGCTTTTGTGTTGTTATCTAATAAATACATGAATATCATATTTTTACTTACGGTTACTGTACAATAGCAATCTTAATCATGCCTAATGCTGTAAAAAAAGAACACACACAAAAGAACACAAAAAAATGTGGGACCCACCTCCTCTTTCTGAATGACGTTGATTCGTGTCTTAACGTAGGGGAAGGCGTGCATGGTGGTGAGGATGGTCTTCCGCTTGTACTGCTCATTGAGCTCGCCCCGAGGTCGTCCGCTCTTGGTGAAGGGCGTGGTGTACATAAAGCGTCTAAGGTTGAAGTTCTTTTCAAAGTTTGTGAGCCGGTCTTTCATCTCGTAGTCATCAAAGTAGGGCTCCACATAAGTGATCTGGATGTATGCCTGGAGAAGAGTGATGATTCATTTGATATACTTAATACCAGCCAGAAACACTAGAAAAGGTTTAAAAATGCATCTTTGATATGTCTACTTATGAATTGTAATACAGTTTAAGTTCTTTTCAACACTCTCTGGTGCCCATTCGTTTGTTTTAAACATTCTTACTCTAAGTCTCCCAACACTTGTTAAAAGAGACACCGGTGACCCACCTTAATGGGGTTTAGCTGTTTTCTGTCCACAGGTGTAGAGTCCTTAATCATCACCAGTGTTTCATCTCCAAAACACTGGCTATAGAAGTTCTGTGAAAAAAATAATTATTATCTTAATATACTGTTTAAAATATATTGAATATCTCAACATTATCAGTGCTGATCATGACATAGCAGAGTTCCCAGTATAACAATGTTTGATTCTGACATTCTATCGACATAATTCCCCTAAAAAGCATGTAAATTATTTTTCTATGCTCCTGCAAAGCTAATGGGGAAAAAAAAAGATGAATTATTGCTGGTTGTTACGATCTCTCATGCTGTTCACGCAACCCACCCCCCCCACAGTCTCTCTCTCACACACACACTCTCTCACACACACACACACACACACACACACACACACACACACACACACACACACAC
>JAVLVB010000702.1:618069-637162 GCA_032876305.1 Orestias chungarensis | reverse complement strand
TCCAAACTTGGCCCCGTAAAAACCCACACGGAAATAGGTGCCAAACATCCTCTTATGGCCCTAAAGGGGAAAACAAGAAGGGTTTATATCAGAGTTTAATCAATGTGACAAATTTGCCACGTTTTCTTTTTACATGAGGATTCCTTTTAAAAGCCATAATTATGGGAAGCTTTGTATAAAATGTCTCCCAGTCTAAATGAAGAACAATTTTTTCTAGTTTATATTTGAAGTTACATACAGGAATCAATTACAAGTTTTGTACCTTCTGGATAATGTTATCAAAAGCTCTGTGAAGCTTGTCGTGTGTGGATGCAAGTTTTCTAAAATCTCTTCGCGCCTCCAGGATTGGTATGATGATCTTGTAGACTTCATTCACCGCCTCAAAGAGACCACCCTAATAAAAAAATATATATTAAAGAATCAATATAACTTTTATATATAAAGAACAAATAGAAAAAACTAAGGAAAATAGTTGATTCTTCCTCAAAGTATAGTATCCTTAGGTTTTCTACAGGATTCAAATCTGGGGACTGAAAAGACCATTGGTTTGCAGTTTGAAAACTTACAGTTTGAAACTTACAAGCATTTTTATGTTGATTTGGCTACAGATTCAAGATAATTATTTGTTTGAATGAAAACCAATTTTTAGTTGTGTTTACAATATTCTGATATAGCATATATCAGATAAGAAACAGACCGTCACCGAACGATACTAAACAATGGGGATGAGGTGCTTTTTCCACCTTCTCATCCATTGTTTGGCACATGATCTGCCAGAACGTTTGGCCATGAAACCTCAAAGTGGTGGAGTTGACCCAGTCACCTTGAATCCTCTCCTCCCACCTTTGGAGGTACTCAAAAACCTGTTATCAGAGTGAACTATGTAAAATGGTAACATTATTATGACATTGTGTTATAATACAAAGCAAAGACAGCTGCAGAAGCAGCAGGAGGATGTAAAGGCAGAACAAAGACATACGAGTCAATCTTCCAGAGTCCGTCTGACAATGGGAATTATGCTGCTCATAAGTGTTTAAGACACATAATAATAATGAGGATAGTGCAAAACAACGTTGCTTAAAGCACTACATTGTCTTATGTAGGGTCAACTGACCCAGAATGGAAAACGTTGGTTGCATTTTTATTGTGGAACTCTGTCCTAAAAAAGGCCTGTTACTTCCAGTCTGCTGATTTACCTGGTTCCAGTTCAAGTCACTGCAGAGTTGAGAAGTCTCTGTATATTTACATTTGTCAGGGTAGGACAAAAAAAGAAGACTTCCTTCCTCGCTTGATTGAACAGAACCTGCTTATAGTTCAATTATAACAGTTGGCCAACAGACTTGGTAAACCAATACAATTGGTCCAAATGTTTGCAACACAAATAAACCTTTCCATCAAAGAGTATATAATATGGTGGATTCTTAATTTAAAAATTTAGTACCCACTTATTTTTTTACATTTTTAAGGAAATGACAGATGTACCAGTTGTTATGCTGCAAAATCTGGATGCGGCTGGATAGCTCAATTGGAAAGTCATTGAATTTTGCATTGGTGGCCTGGGTTCAAGTCCATACCTGGGCTACACCAACAGCTTTCAGTGTGGGTCCTTAGGCAAGACCCTTTGTGCTATTGCCTACTTTGTAAGTCCCTTTGGATAAAAGCATCTACTATACATACATAAACAAAAAATCTGTTGTTACAAAAGTATTTCTTTTTTTTTTCTCAGTTTAATGCTGCAGTTGGGAACTTTTCACATATTTACATTTAAGTAGTGCAAATAGAGACCAGCCAAATTAACTTGGTTTTTTCAACCATCATCTGCTTTATGCTGTAGTGTAAGTACAATTGACACTTTTAATAAACAAATTCCCCTAATGTAGTTTAAATTTAGGATTAAATGAAGTTGATACAAAAATTATTTTAAGGCTTTTTACACATCTTTACCTGGACATTAGTATTTGCATTTCAACTAAAACAAAGTACTTAAAAAAAAGGGCTTTTAAGTGCTGATATATGTTATATATTTTATACTAGCGTAGTTTAAATGCCTTACATTGCTGAAAAGCTCAACAGCCTGCTCGAGCAATCCCACAAGGCCACTCTCTGTGAAGTAGCGCCCCGAGCACACGCCGTCCTCGTCTGGGGACAGGATGTCATCGGACACAGCAGACTCCTCCAGCACATTGGGGGAAATGTTCTGAGGAGAGAAATCAGTGTGAGAATCAATTAGCCAGACTACTTAATCAAATAATCAATCAAGTGGCTTAAAAGGATGTATCCCGCTGTGGTAAAAGGGAACCAGCTGGATTATCATCTAATCAATGACCTGCTGACTGATACAGATTTGAGTGTCCTGTGCTGTTAGGTTGCTACAAAGATCTTGTATGTGAAATGGATCTTTAACAGACCATCGTTCTTGTAAATGTTGTTGCTGTTTGTATTGCCATTTGTTTTCAGTTCGCTTCAATTGGCTGCAAAACGAACTTATTTGGCTTTTCCCTCCTCATCTTCAAAGGAATAAACATTTCAGTGCCCTTATGGCTCAGAAGTCATTACTTTGATCATCTTGGCAAACGTACATAGGATCAGGACGTACCTATGTCGTCTTAAGTTGTTGCTTATTAAAAAATGTTTCTGTGTAAATATTCAATGTGTTTCTGGCCATCTCTATGCATACCTGAAAGGTGACACTGCCAACAGGGAGGTATTTGTGATCCTCCAACATGCTGAGGTACTCGGCTACCAGAGCGGCAGCATGGACCAAGCACATGGCTGACTCCGTGTAACATTTCCTGTTGTTGTGCTTCTCTGCCATGTTCTGCAGCCAGGTCAGACGGAGGTCAGGAGACGTCTGGTAGCCCTTTGCTATCCTGGAGGTTAGAGAGAGGGAGGTTAGTTTTTCCCCATCTTTTTTTTTCTTTAGCCTTTATTTAATCACTTAAAAGCCTAATTAAGATTAAAATCTGCCTTGAGAGCAACTTGACTCAGAAAAACAAAAATCTGTTTCAACAAGAACATTTCCTATATACTTTACTGAGCATACTACATGGCAACAGTATTGCAACGTTTTGAATTATTTTCCCCATTAGAATCAGAAACAAACAGAAGGAAGTTTTTAACTTAACTACAAAATATTACATGCCTATCTTTTTTTTTAAAACCGATATCTAAAAATTATAGTGCGCATACTGTATGTATTCAGATCCTTTTGTTACCCGAAAACATCCTCTCTAGCCTGATTAGTCAACACAGACCAAACTGTGGCATCAATAAAATATGTTTTTTTCTTTTAAATTAAATTCCTTTAGTTTATGATTTATGAAAAAAGGCGAGTCTCTGCTCAGCAGGAAAAATTTATTCACAAATATGCGGCTCAATTTTTTGTCAGTGATCTAGTTTAAGTACAGACACATATATGTTCAGGTAAATGTGAAGAAATAGTATGTAAAGGTTATTCTGTAGCAGTGTAGAGACAGCCAATGGCCAGATGGACTGAAGCAAAACCTCAATACAAATTCGCGTGACAAATAACAAATGCATGCATGCAACAATGAGTCACATCGAAGTGGAGTGCCAAGATCAACAGTAGCCCATGTATGCTCTTTTTGTCTCGACGCATCCCCCACTTGCTCCTTCTCAAACGCACACATGCTCTCTCCCATTTGTATGCCCGCTGTTTAGTTTTGCACATACACAAAGCCAGATCAGAGGATTAAACTGCTACCACATGGTTACCATAGGGAAGACAGCAAATAGGGGCTAAACAGCGCAAACCACAGAGAAATGAGAACCAGCACTGAGGGGATGAGAAGAAGCCAGGAATGACGAGCAAAAGCATAAAAACAAATAAAAACGGAAAGACAGATGGAAGCAAGAAGGAAAAGCTTTCACTTTTACCTGTACATGAGGTCCATAAGCATTTCAGGATCCTCCTGAAACTCCCTCATCTTCACAGTGTCTGACAAGATACTGTTAAGGTTTCTTAAGAGCTCATCCACCTGAACATGCAGACATAAATAAGATAAAGCATTTTATGTTGTTATGTTTAAAGAGGGACTTGGATGTGTTTTAGCTTTTACCTGTGATGGCAGCTGGGAGTTTTGCATCTCAGCGTCTTCCTCTGCATAAGCCAGGATGGTGCGGAGGGAGCGCCTCAGATATTCCTCCTGGAAGTCCGATGATTTGCCCACCAGCGATGCCAGGGACATGGTGACCTGCATCTTCACCCTTGAAAAGTTCTGAGGAGAAGCACACACACATTTAATCATACAATGCAAAATAAATAATCGCGTGAATTATGTATGTATTCACTAAGAAAACGGATCGTTTAACTTTTAATGGTGTTCTTTTCACCTGAAATAACTAGTTGTTTTTTCTTAGATTTTCTTAAAAAAGACACAAAAGTCTGGATGAAAACCTTTTAAGGACAAAATAAGAAGAATATTACTACATATACAAGTCAACAGTGATATATATTAATACATGAATAAAAGTGAGGATCCTACCAAACCTAAAAAAGAGGCTTTATCAGAAATAGATTACTAGTTTAACATTCACAAGTGCACGGATTCAGATTAAAAGAAATGGGTATTTTTTTTAAATCCAAAAAAAAGGCAATAATGATGACAGCCTTTGTTCATAACTGCATTCCTAAATTAATAGATTGTCACTCTAAAACACACTGTTCAGTGGGAAAAAACCTCTCAGCAGACCTGCTATCCTGACTGTCCAAGCAAATATAAATATACAATAATATTTTTGTATATAAAGCAATTACTGATAATTCCAGAAAACATTAACTCATAAGGTTGAATTAATATGAAGTTAAATTCACTTCCGTAAGTGGTAAAAACAGGTTTAGGCTTAATTGTAAAAAATAATAATAATAATAAAAATTTGTAGCACTTGGGATATGAAAAAATCCCCCCCCCATTCTCTTTCATCTCTCCTCCTTTTTTTTATACTACCTGTCCAGGATCAAGATCCTGACAAACACCCTTCCATCTTTTGAGCAAATGTTGGAGAGAAATGGTGCCCAGGCTCACGAGATGTCCCATCCATCTCCAGCATGATCGGTTAAGCGGGAAATGATCTCCCATTAGCAGAGACATAATCACCCATGGATCATCTCTACAGCCCCATTCTGTTCAACTGAGCATGAAGCCAGGGACTCATCCCCCCCCCATCACTGCTCTATAACTCAGTATGTGTGAGTGCGTGTCTGTTTGCCCTACAATACAGACGTAATGACAGTTTAAGTCAACACATAAAAACCTCTTCGTTTTTATTTTTTATTTTTATTTTTTAATTCATCCGGCGCCCTCTTTTCTTTTCCTCAGGCCAATGTTGTCGCTTTTCCAGAACTGAAACTGGATATGTGTTCCTAGTATTTTCTCCTCGTTTTGCTGCAATATGAAAATTAAACAAAAAGTAAAACTAACAGAAGAAAAATAGGTGTCTGTAACAGATGGAGAGTCGGACGTGGGCAGAAAACGGGATCAAATCATAAACAAGAGTTAGACAGTAAACATTGTATGGATGACTCATTTGGCTTCTACGCTAATTCAGATCACAGCTCCTTCTGTAACGACATAAATAAACGTACAGAGGGACACAAAGAGGGGAAAGGCTCTCCAGAAAGCGTGCACGCTGCATGTGTATGCATGTAAGCATCCTCCAAAGGTAGGCGCCTGACTTTGATTAAAGTGGACCTATTGTAAACACAGGAAATATCGACTGGCAATCGAACTGGCAAAAAAAAAGAAAAAGAAAGAACATATGTTATGTTCTCCACTCCTTTAAGATGTTTCTGTCTCATCTCAAGATTTACTTCTCCCCGGGCCGTTTGAAATTCCCCCTTGTCCTTCTCCATGTGGCAAAAACATGCGTGCATGGACATACACCGAAATGCGCACGTTAACGCAGACTGTCATTAGTTAAAGAGTGGTAAGAACATGGGGAGAAAGACAGTGACATATCTCTCTGCCCTCTACTGTACTTAGAGACACATTCTTCAGCAGGAACGTTCTCCTGCAAGCTCGAAATAGACATGGAAAAGACATTAAAGCTGTGGAGAGAGGAAGAGCAGATAGGATACAGATCTGAGTGACTTGTCACTACAATGGGTCTGAAGAAAGAAGTCACTCTGAACTCTTACATGCACAATATTTCACAATACTTTGCAAAAACTTGTGATATAACCACAAACAGCTATGTGTGTTATTTGGATTTGGTTCGATGGACCAACACAACTTAGAGCATAATTGTGAGATTGAGGAAAACGGGTTAAGCTGGTAATTTTACTAAACAGTTTTTCTTTTAAATTACATTCCTAGCATTTTAATCAAGGGTCTGCAACCTGCTCCTTCACAGCACAAGTGACTCTTTGGACCCTCAAGAGTGGTCCATTTAACTTGGTTTAAGAATTTTTTTTGCAGCTAGTGGTTTTTGTTTTGCCCTTTTTACTTGACAGGAAGAAGGGTAGACAGAGAAGGGGTTTGGGAATTAAACAACAGGACAACTGCCTTGACACCTGTAATTAAAACCGGCTTTAGCACTAAGCTACAAGGAACCTCTGGTAAAAAATGTTAAGGAACTAAATATTGAAGTGAAAAAAAAATAGTCCTTCGAGTCAAACGCCTAATGCAACTTTTGCATCCAATATCCAACAAAATAAATATGTGCTCATCATGTCACAGACAATGTTCAATGATCATTATATTTTATATTTCCACAAATATCAACGTCCACAGATGGAAATACATCAATTCCTCCAGTACACTATAATTAACATAGTGGAAGAATAACACAAGACATTGCTCTGATCCCCCTTCCAGTAAGATCATATATTTGGGGCTGAATTTCAAAGCATGGCACATTTTCTAGAGTTTGATTTGCAAAATCATCGACACCATGATTGATTTTGGTTCATTTTACAATTTTACACCAGTTTGTGTTGGTGTGCTGGTCTTCTTTAAGCAAAACGGGTTGAGTTTTGGGACATAAAGAAAAGAAAAACAGAGGCGGTCAAAGCTGAAGAGGTGTAAAAACTTTTACAAAAAGGACTGTGAATTAATTCAACAGACATGTTTACACATTTTCGACTCAACTTTTAAAATAATCTATGCACAGTGAAACCTTTAGAATATGATTTTTACAGAGTGTACGGGATGCCCTGTTGTGTGGATGTGTCAACTTACACTGGCATTACTGTAGCTGTATCTCATGATGACATAGAGTGTGGCGCAGGCCTGGCTCCTGTTCTCATCAACAGGGCTGCTGCAGTACTGAAGCACCTTCTGGCACAGGTCTGCACACTGTTCTGCCTCCTCCTCAAACAACAGGTCTCCAAACTGCATGCAAACAAACCATCCATCTATAAATCCAGCTTATATCAGCAGTTTGAAATATATGAACATCTAAATTAGACTGAGATAAGGTTTGTGTAATGAAACCAATCCAACACACACACACACCACCTTTTTCTCAGAAACACACACACAAATACACAAACTCACAAGTATGATAATGCAAGTACCTTGACGACAAGTGCTCTCAGTGTGCTGAAGGTGTGACAGAGAAAAGTGGTGCTCTGGTTGCAGGTGAGAGAGTGGAGTAACACCTTCAACACGCCGCCAACAACGCTGTCTTTACACTCATTTAAAGGCACCGCCTGCACACGGAGCAGATGGAGAAATTAATCATAAAATGTTCGTAAAAAAACACCTGCAGGTGAAATGCGTAAAGCAAACACTCAAGAGGACACAACAAACCAACTATTTCAAACTGAGATTAAAACATCCGGTGAGTCAATTCAATTCAAATATAATCCGTTGTTATCTGTATTAAATGATGATTTACCCTGATATATCTCAAGATTGTCACGGTACTTCGATGTCTTCAAAAAGCTACCAATTGTTAGAGACAACATGCTTATTTGATCTCTTGCAATGGAACGAAATCACAGGCCTGTACTGTAAATGGTGGTTGATGTTGAGCTCAAATCCAAGGTGAGTTGACTTTTTTTTCATGGAGTTAGGGACTGTAAAGTTGAAAATATTCACAGGCCGGAAAATAAAAGCTGAAAAAAAATCACTTTTAAATTAAGGCCATTGTCTGTTTGGATATGGTTCATCATTTCATTATAAATGCTTGCGGTAACTTAACAGCTGACATTTGCATTGTTAGTAAATCTCACAACAACAAAAAAAAAAAGCAATTTTATCAGGTAATAAATAGAAGCGAACACAACTAAGGATTAGGTTCCTTTCCCAAAACTTACATAGAAGGTTTTAAGGACCGACATTACGTACGTTTGCCAAAGAAAGAATGGTGCACCTTTTCATTTGGCATTTCAGATGTAACTTTTTTTCCATAATACGCATAATTATGGAATGTAAATAGAATGAGAGAATGATGATGTTTGCAAAGCTGACCTCCATTTTGGGAAATGTTTCTTACCAGCTGCAACTGCTCTGTACGCCTTCAGTGACTGATCCAACATTTGCAATATAAATGTAGATAAATATCACCCACCTTCATATTTTTTGTTTTCTTTATGCTTTCATAAAAAGGTAGATTTGTAGCATCTGTAGCATCAATAGAGCCAAGTAAGGTCATTTAAAGGCTAATTTATACAGGAGACAATTGGACATTTGATGAGTTGCTAAAATAATCTGAACGTTTTAGGTTTCAGGTAGTATAACCATTTGATCGGAAGCAATGGCAAGGCATAAGAGATACACAATTTAATACCCCCTGAATTCAGTTAGAACTATGTTTAGTTAAGACATAGACTGATGCCCATTGACTGCTCTACTTGGGGCCTGTTTTCTCACCATGTAAATAAATATGAGAGCTTTTCTAATGGAAGTTCACTGTCTTAAAGTTAAATTCATTATGTTAATTTGTTGCATACTGTTTTGTTTTTTTGCTTTTGTTCCAGTGTGATACAGGAGGAATGTTCCCGTGGTATGTTTGATGTACTATAAACACTACACCACTGAGTTTCTTAAAGTTAAATTCATTATGTTAATTTGTTGCATACTGTTTTGTTTTTTTGCTTTTGTTCCAGTGTGATACAGGAGGAATGTTCCCGTGGTATGTTTGATGTACTATAAACACTACACCACTGAGTTTCTGAATGTAAGCGTGCTGAAACACTCAAGTTAAAAGATGCTAAATCATTACTAAAAAAGGATGAACATTTTATTATCCTTTATTATGATTTTGGCACAAGTCTCAGATGTTAAGAGTGAGAACTTTGGAAAATGGGCTTCATGTACATCTTCGTTTCGTCATACAGAAAAAGGATACAAGAGGGAAGTAGCTACACTAATTTCAAATGGTGTTCAATTTAAATGTATTTAATTCATCTAACAATAAAGAAGGTAAAATTGTTCGAGTAAGATGAAAACCTTAAAACAAAAATGACTGTTTTATGTCTACGCTACCCCGAGAAGCAAAATCCCCTTTCTAAGAAAGCTGTTTGAACTGATTAAACCAGAAACATATGGTAGACCTAATATGGAGAAGATATTAATATGCTTCTGTTTACGTCTTTAGAAACAAACAATAAGATAAGAAGAAGAAACTTGCCTGAAAAGTGCATAGATAAGTTCCTCAAATATTTGGGAGTTAGCTATTAATAGATCAAACCCAGAACATAAATTTTTTTCTGCAGGACACGGTGCACTAAAAAACATTGACTTTTTTTTTTCCATGCGTAAAACAGGTGGATGAAGTAGACCGAAATAGGTCAGGGGGATTTTTCAGACCACTGAGGAATCTTTCTAAATTTACATTTAGATGGCAAATAGGTTAAAACAAGCGACCTAACGTTGTTATCATGAACAACCGCAATTTTAGAGATCCAGTGGAGAAGGACTTAGCATGTATACATACAGGTTATAAGCAGTTATATAACTGGATTTTCCTTTTTAAGTGTTTTTGCCTGTCATTTTCTTCTAACCTCCCTGTATTTGTGTTTAGAATAATTTTAAACAGAATACATTTTTAAATTAACCAGAGTGACAGATCTACTGAGATTATATTTAATAATTCTCTGACCTGTATTATGGTTTCTAAAAGGTCTAGGACTATAAGGTTCGCCTCGGTAGCTAAGTTCCCACTGATCAGAGCCTCCTGGTCCAACTCGGCTTTTGTTCTGCAAGCAGATGACACAATGTTTACAGAATAAATGCATTGGTTTTGTGAAATAACTTTGCTAATTGGAGCAAAACCATGCACATACTTGTCTTGTTTGTCGTTTGTTTGTCTCCACTG
Organism: Orestias chungarensis; assembly: GCA_032876305.1. Taxonomy (NCBI): domain Eukaryota; kingdom Metazoa; phylum Chordata; class Actinopteri; order Cyprinodontiformes; family Cyprinodontidae; genus Orestias; species Orestias chungarensis. The sequence goes on along the minus strand of JAVLVB010000702.1, from coordinate 626,878 downwards.
AGTGAGGTCTTTCCTCCAGCGAAGGTTCTCTCTCTGACCCACGGTTCTGTCCATTCCTGCGAAGTATTCAAAGGCAGCTTTTGTTAACTAATAATTATGCATTTTATTCAATATATACAGAACATTTGTAATGCAAGGTATTTGTTTATTGCAAATCTACATTGGCCTCTCTAAAGTTAGAATAAGGACTGGTTGACACAAATGAGTTTTTGTGACCTCATGTGAAGATAGTTTAGGCTTCAAACGGCAGGTTTTTTTTCCTATTTAAATATGATAAGAAAGCAAAGAAAACCTGTAATTCCTTGGAATAAAGAAAAATAAAAAAACCTAACAGCAAATGTGTTACCTCCAACCCGTTTCATCATTTCACCACGGGCTCCCGTTCCTCTTAGCAGGGCTTCTTCTAGTTGCAGTTTGGCCTGCTTAGATTTGTGTAAGGCCTGTGTACTCACTTTGTCACTGCTCTGCTTACCCTGCAGATGCATAAACAAATAAATAAATAAAAACACCAATTTGAAAGCACAATTCACAGAATTTGAATATTTTGTAATAGAACAACAAAGAGTTGAAAATGCAACAACCCTTTTTTTATATATATTTTGATAAAGATCAAAGAAAAACTGTAGCATCTGCGCTATCACTGAACAAAAAAAAAACCCCAAAGCATATCTCACCGTGTACTCAAAGCAAGACACACATATAGTGAGAAGCTCCAGCAGTTTATTAAGTTGTGAAGGAGGCATATCCACAGTCCAGTGCTGGATAACGTTTCTATCCGCATTCTTCATCACCCAGAGGAAACAAACCAGCAGGTGGCGACTGGTGTCTGCAGCCAGGGTGGCAACAGATTTACCTTGCTGAGCAGAGGGGAAAACAGAAGAATGTAAATAAAATGGATGAATAAAAAGAGGTGTTAAGGCCATGATTGGTAACATCAGCTATAAGAAATGATAGGCAATTCTTCTGCTGGTCAAGTTTTCCTAATTAGTTTTTTTTAAAACCAAAGTTACAACTAGTTTACTTCACTCTCCTTTAAGTCTGAAGAGTGATCATACATGCAGTCTGCAGCTGCATGTATGTGCGTAAGCTGAGTTCAGCTCAGTCCTTTCTCAGACTTTATCTGATTCAGAATTTGCAAAACAAACATGGCAGACATGGTGTCCGATCAGTTCCAAGGTTAAAACTCAACTTTTTCAACAAATATTAGAATTTTGTACCTAACTTTAGACATTGTCTTTTCATCCCCTCTGACTCCTATGTTACACCTGTTAAACATACACCTTGTACCCATGTAAAATAGCATATCATGTTATTATTTTCTTTTAATTCTTATATGTTTTATGCCATGTGCAAAAATAAACTGTTTGCAGAAACAACTAATCAGAGCCAGCAGGAGGGTCTGAGAACTGTCAGTCACTCTTGTACAGACCCTAACCCCTCTGCTGCACTATGGCTACAGGATCACAGCAGAGAATACTGTTTCCCTGTAATGATATGTTTTTGTTTTTGATTCAATTTATTATGTATTATCTTAAACCTTTTTATTCACATTTACTTTGGTTCTTATTCTTATTTGAGACAGCAGCTTGTCTTATGATATAAGATTTTATGAGAGCTTTTACATGCATAATCTCTTTTGCATCCTTTTTACAGATAACCCAAAACGTAATAATGCAGAACCATTCTTTTCAAAAAGTGTCAAATTGAGCCGCATCCGTTAGTCTTTTTAGTAGTACATCATCCAGGAACTTCTTTAAAACGGCATTGTGAAGTGATTGGTCGGCTCTTTGTTTCTGGTTTCAGAGAAGCATGGTTCCTCCCATCTCAACAGGTCTTTAATCTCCTGCAGATTAATTTAGCTTCATTCGCGTGATGATGAATCACTTCTGTGGATGACTACTGCTGCTTCACTGTGTGGCAGTTTTGATAAATGCATCCATTAAGCTCCTCGATGCCCTATGTGTCCCACCTACAAACCCGGTTACGCAGGTCTCTTTTTCACCAGAGCTGAGTCAACGCTTAGCAGAACTGACATTAAACACCGTTGTGTGTAAGGAGAAAAAAAATGTCATTGTTTATTTGAAAACATGCATTAACATTTCTCCTGCTATGACTAAATGATTCAATGAATATTCTGCTTGAAGGCAAGCTGTCTGAATGTGACAAACAAAATTTCTGACTACCAGACCAATGGCTTATTCACATGAAAACTAACCTTTCCACAATAGCGTGTCTTGCGACAAAAAACGGAGTAAACTAAATCATTATCTGGAGCAGAAAAGAATGGCGGCGCTCAGTTTTGATGCCTGTGCTGTTGTTTTTGAAGCCATAGCATGATGGATTTGTTTGTCAGGGAGGAATGCCCTGTTCACTTATGTCGGCAATGCCTGGCGATAAACCATCTCCCACTGATCTGCATGTTTATGTGAATGAGTGAGTTTTTTTTTTTTTTTTTGCAGGATGAATGAAGTGCATGTGTGGAACTGACAGTTAATCAATCAGCATCTGTGTAACTCACCTATTGGAGAGCAAAACACTCACAAAACAGAAGTTTTCAAACCCATTTAAAGCTCTACTATCGTGGTTCTAATTAAGAAATTAAGAGCATAAACTTTACCGAGGAGGCCATGGAGATGAGAACGTTACGCCCCAACGTGTTGAAGGGATTCCCGGCAATCGCCATGGCAACTGACTGTTTGATAGGCGGCACATTTTCAAGGTCATCCTCGGTTTCGCCGGTCTTGCTTTTGCCGGCGCGCGTGTCACAAACTGAATGAGACAAACAGGAGTCACAGATGTTCAAGTCAAACAGAGAGAAATTGCAGCTTTAGGGTTTTGCGGTGCCACGTCTTAAAAAGAGGTATGAAAGGAATAAGAGTCTTGCTTTAACACATTTAAGTCAGCTTGAAGAAAGATGGATGGCTGCAGTTATTTTCAAATCAAAGTTATTTCATTGTGGCTAATTGCTGATTACAGGCATCTGATTAACCATTCCTTTGGTTAAACCCCATTAATGGAAAGCTCCAGAGTGTTTACATCACAAACACTTGGAATAATTTATCATCTTTTACTCAAAACAATGAAAACAAGCTGCCACCAACCCATGACGATACTTTTCCACATACCAGTGAAATCCAGGTAGTTGGTCGACTCTATAATAATCCCCACCAGGGGGAGGTAGAGAGCAGCCACCTTGGCTCTGACCTCAGTTTTACTACAACGATCATCCAGATCATGGGAACAGAGTAAGCTGTAAATTGCATTGATCGCCTTTCTTTGAACCTTTCCCCTGCAAACAGAGAAAAAGAAAATCTGTCAGATATCTAATTGAATCCCAGGGCTGCAAAAATCTTGAAACTTGATCTTTATTTTACTTTGGAACTACAAACGTAGAGTTGAAAACCAGAAAAGTCGCCTGGGCAGTACTTTGCAAAACCATCTTGTGCAACAGTTAATGCTGCAAGCATTTCGGGTTGTGCTCTAACCTGATTTCTGCATTTAGACAGGGAATTTTTCCCCAACAGTAAAATAGCGCAAGCTCTGCCAGAATGGATAAAGATCAATAAACATTTATTTTAAAGTTTCTTTTTCCTTTTTCTTTTTTAACAAATTTTCAAAGTCTCGACTTTGACTGGACCAGTCAAAGTCTCGACTTTGACTGGACCAGTCAAATTGGTTTAGTTAAAGCATAATGATATACTTTAACTAAACTGAAGCAAACTGAATCTTTAGAATAAAAGAAGATGAAAGTAGCAGAGAGCTATTGGGAACAAGTTGAGACTGACCCCTCTGACTCCATGTCAAGTACCGCACTAAGTTCTGTTAAGAGCAGACCGGTGAGGTAATGCTGTTGCTTAAATTCCTGAGACAGATCAAACAGCGCCAAGATCCTTTGCTTTTCCTGGTAGGAGCCAGAACTCTGAGAAAAAAAACAAAAAAAAACGAAACGAAATTATGGAAAAACAGGAAAAAAAAAAGAAAAAAAAAAGGGAGTATCTGCTTTTTCTAATACAGTTCAATGAATGACAAAGTATTATAAAGCTTTTCTATTTTCCATTTGCAGATATGAGGTAATCTGCTGAAACACACGCTGTTTTAAGACTACAATAAATTTGAAGGCCATAGTTAGAAATGTTAGCGGGCAAACCTGGGAAGAGATGGATGGACAGGGAGAAGCGGGCGCAGACGCCGGGCTGCTGAAGAAGAGGCTGAGGTTGAGGTAGTGCTCATGGCTACAGAGGATTCGCAGGAACTCCAGATGCATGCTAATTAAAGTGGGCATTGAAACACTCTTAGCTGACATCTAAAAAAAAAGGAAAAAAAGAACAGAAACTGCCCATATTACCTTCAAAACATATTTTTTTAATACCAAAAAAATAATAATTCTATTAAATCCTAAAAGGCCTTGGATGTTTTTGCTTGTCTCTAAATGAAAGTTCACCTGGTTGCAGTAGTTTTTCACAAGCTGGAAAACAAACCCACGGTCCATGAGTGACATCAGGTCGTAGAGGAAGAAGGCCAGGCTGATGTTGATTTTCTCTGCTTGTTCTACCTCCTGAAACAACAGTCAACAAACAGCAATCAGTAAGCTGTGCTGACCGGATCTCGACAAGCATCTAGCAGAGCAAGCCATGGGTTTTTTTTACAGCAGAAAACAAAATTAATTAGCACTTCCAGCTCCCTGTTGTTTAGAGGACAGAAAGAGGATGAGCACTCAAACAGCCCAACCCAGGTGTCTAGGGCTTCCTCAATGAAATGTTTTTGGCACTCGAGTTGAGGTCATCTGCTTCAGTCGACTCAGCTGGTAAATTTTTTTATATTTTAATCACCTTTTGTTGTTTGACAAGGATTGTGCAAATCTCTGCTGTGACCACAGAGACGATGGTGGTGATGTCATCTTTGAATCTGTCAGAGAAGCGGCTCCTTCGAGGAACACTGTACCGGTCTAGCTGAGACACATGCTGAGCCATGCTTTTCACCTGGTAAATAAAAAAGGAAGCAAATTGGAACCAAACAACAGAAAACATAAACCAAACAGTCAGTATTAAGAAATTGGCACATGGGATTGAAATTTTCAAAGGTCAGAAGCATCTTTTTTTTAATTTTTCTGATTTTCAGGAGCATGGAAACCCCTTAACTTTAACACAAATAATAAACTCGGAAGCCATTTATATATGGAGCTTTAAGAAAATATCTCAAGTAATTGGGCTTCCTACAGCACAAAAATCTTTGAAATACTATATTTTTCAGTTTTTAGCCAAAAAACAAAGGATCTTAAATTTCTCATGTTATTAGCAATCTATAGTAAACTATAATATTATTATCTTTTCACAATTTGGCTGAATGAATGCGCAATAGAAAAATGTATTCCATGTAAACAATAAAATGTTCTTGTGGTATCCTTGATGGAGAGCCACATCACCTATATTTAAAGAAATCATAAAATGCAGCTGCTGGCATCCAAAATGCTATTTTATATTGAATCCCTTGTATTTGTTGAATCATTTATGATCAAAATTTAAAACCTTAATTACTATCAAATACGGAATGGATAAAAATACAAAAACACTGACCAACAGCTCAAAGAAGAACCAGGCGTATTTGTAAGCGTTTTCTCTGCAGACACCAGTGCTGACGACCATCTGCAGAGCCAGCTCCTCGTGAAATTGCTGCAAGAGAAAATCGTCAAATTGTACTGAAAAATAGAGCCTCTGATTTTATGCTTAACTTAATAAAAACTTACATTTATTATAGGTTCAGGACATCGTGTAGACTAAACTCTGACACGATCACAATGTCCTCAGTTACACTCCCACCTTGTGGCTAACGGAGGCAAATGGATGCTAAACTCCCTCTTTGAATGTAACATTTAAATGTGCCTTGCCATTTAACACATGCATTAATGCAAAACAACTGCATGAGCGAATATAGTGAAAGTCTACTTCTAATGTCTTCTGTGTGGTACTTCCTGACAAGCTGCAAGTGGAATTTTAAACACAAATAAAATTGATAAGGAAAATGAATTAATTGAAAACTTGAATGGTCAAATATAATTATACAGTATTCTTATTAGTTGAATCTTATGCACATTAATTATCAGTAATGATAAAGAACTACATATCTTTCCATGGAAAAAAGCTTTTCTGAGCTTAGGATTGTGCATGCCACTGATCCAAGAATCTGTTTTCCATGTATAATTTTCCAGACTGGAGTTGTTAGTTTTGTTTTTCCAAATCATTGCAGACTATAAAAATACTTAATTCAAATTTAATGCAATTTCAAACTTTACTAGAACCCTGTTCAAGAAAAATCTAAAAAATTAAAGCGTAAAGAGTAAATATGTAAATGTTTCAACTGAAATCTTTAATTTCATGAAAGAGAAAGAAGAGCAAGAATAAAAGAAAGCAATGTTTCCCCAGATGACCAGTAGCTGTTTTTGTTTTACACAATTTTTACTCTTTTCGTCCATAACAATTCTCTTTTTAAGAGATGAGACAAAAAAACATGTATATCCTACTACAAATTACTTTTTACAGCATCTATATTCTTGTCTACCTTTCTGTTGGAGGGCCTTGTGCTTCCTGCAGAGTTCTGAAAGTTGTTGACCTCCACATAGGTGGACACGCGGCTGCCTGGGTAGTTGTGGCCCTGCGGACAAAACGTTCCATAAACCTATGATGGATCCTTTCATTAGAGCCACAAACTGGTGGCCTGTTATAACGCCCAATGGACTGAGGAGATGAAAATTCAGTGTAAGTTGACAAGCTGGGGTGTTAACAGATAGAACCAGATGTTTAAATACACCATGTGAAGTATACACAGGGTTTACTCGTTACATTAAATCCGACCAAGATTTATTAACCAAATGCAAGAATTATGAGTGAGTTTATTATCTTCTGTAGAGACAGACGTTTTGATACACCAAAGCTACCTTTGCAGCAATTGAAATGAAAAGCTGAATTACACTTAACTAATGTAATCTGGGATAAAAACAATGATAACTTTAGAGACTCATGTGGGAAACTTGAATTGAAATGTTTATCCACAATGAACTATGTGACATTTCTAGAAAAAAAGTGAAGCTTGTACCCTGAGAACATCATCCCGACCATGAAATACTGGGATAGCAAGATAACATTGTGAGTTTTTTCTCAAGACATGAGCAAGAATAAGTTGTTTTTCTAAATTGACCATCACCCAAAGAAAATATGTTTTGCAGTGGTCATCTCTTCAGAAAACCATCTCTAACAAGAAGAATAGAAAGGATATCAAAAACATTCAACCCAAAGTTCAACAGTTTTAAAATATGTCGACAGATGGCCTTATAAAAATGTTAATACTGTGGTTTTAACATATAACATTAGGATATGCAATACTTTACTTAATCCTAACTAACAAAACAGGACATTTTTTGCAAGACTATCTCACACTAAGGCAAAACCATTTAGGTATCTTCTCATAAAGTGTGTTTAAGCATCAGGTTTCAACCCAACATGCCACTCTCTGTAATTCATTATACCTATCAACTGTACCTGTGAAACCATGGTAAAGCTGGTTATAATCCTATTATTTAACACCTAATAAAATCTATCTGGTTTGATCAAACTCATCATTACCTTTGCAGAGAGAATCTCTTTGATCTCTGCATCTTCATCGGCAGCTTGCTGAGCCGGAATGTCAGGGTTGCTGCTGCTGCGGACCCTGGACTGAAGGAGCATGCATCCGACTCTGGCTGCCGTAGCCGGACCAATGGTCATGTAACGACTGTCCAATGAAGGAGCTGAACCCGTCGGACCTGAGTGGAAGTTCCCACAAAACAAAAAGTATAGATATAAAATCTGGATAGTCAGTTCTTTGACTTATAAATGATTAGGACATTACCCCCATTCTGCGTGTCTCGGGGCGGATCAGGAAGACGAAACACCCAGTAGAGATAGGTTGCCAAGAGGACATTCCTCCCCAACGGGTCTCTGAAAAGCTCTTGGCTGTTGTGAAGACTGTTGACAATGGAAACAGCTGATTCAAAGGCTATCTGGGCCAGATTGGCTAAATAAAAAGGAAAAGAAAAGACATAAGCACCCACATAAACGTGATTAGATTTCAGTTAGAAAAGACCAATAAGTAGAAGAACACTTTTGTTATGCTATGACTAAAATATGAGAGACGGCATATTTTAAGGGGGGGCTTACCACTTTGGCCAGCTATGACCATGGGCTGCATGATGAGGGTAAAGAGTTTATCGAGCACTCGGTGTAGGAAGAGCACAAGAGGCTCTAGATTAGAAGACGGCAGGGATATGATGCTTAGTTTTAGCTCATGCTCCAGTTTGTTTTCGGGAATCTTCTCCTCCCTGATCCGAACAGGAAACGTGATTCCACCTTCCAGAGCGTGACACAGGGTGAAGAAACGATCCAGGTGGTTGTCCTGATGTAGTTAGCAGATGATGGTTTGAGGATAGGATGGAGTTAGAAAGTATTAAAGATGTAGAGACAGGTTGAGATTGAAGTTGATGTATCCAGTTTGTGATGATACAAGTTAAAACAGGGGAGAACATTGATTGTTTGTATTTACTTGAGAGTGAACAGATGACACAGCTTGGACCTCTAGGTTGAAAAGCCCTTTGTGGCTCTCCATCCACTTGACTGGAGGGACCTGGGATGGAAGTTTCTACAAGGAACATAGCGGAACAATATTATGTAAGTCCATTATATATATATATATATATATATATATATATATATATATATATATATATATATATATATATATATATATATATATATATATATATATATATATATATATATAT